>QANY01007634.1:0-67847 GCA_003255025.1 Datisca glomerata
ATTTGGTAGAGGGTTGGAATTGATATATGGATTCCCATTTTCCTTTTTGAAATTCAACCATCCAGCCTTGATCAGTGCTTGTACTTTACCTTTTAATGCTGTGCAATTCTCAATCGAATGTCCCACTGCCCCAGCATGATACTCACAGCGAGCAGTCGGATCATACCACCTTGGGTATGATGGTTGTAGAGGTTCATAAGGAATTGGCACCAATTGATTATTCCATATCAATTGAGGTAAGAGTTCTGTATATGACATGGGGATTGGATCATATTGGATAAAACGTTGATTATTTCTATTTTCCCTCAGAGGCTGATCACCCTGACCAATATTTTGCTGGTGAGCCGGTGGTCTGAAACTGAGTCTTGGGTTATTTTGAAATGTTGATTGTTGAGAGTGATAATTGTACGGAATTTGTGAGGTATTAGCCACATATGATGTCGTAGACTTGGGTCCTTCCCTATACTTTGAAAATCCTGATCCCGGGTTCACAGCTTGTGATGGATACCCGGAATTGATCATCTGCACATCCCCTTCTTTTCGCTTCAATGGAGGCCCCTTTTTTACTGACAATGTATCTGATATAATTTCTAAAATTCATCCATTCTTTATCCCATACTCAATCCTTTCACCGATCACTATGATGTCAGAGAAGTTGTTTGAAGCGTTTCCAATCATTCTGTCATAAAATGGAGGTCTCAAGGTGTTAATAAACATTCCAGCCATCTCCTTGTCTGACAATGGGGGGTGTACCTGAGCAGCTAATTCCCTCCACCTTTGTGCATATTCTTTAAAGCCTTCTGTAGGTTTTTTTCTCCATCCTTTGTAAGTCCAAACGATCAGGGGCTATGTCTATGTTGTACTTATATTGTCTTAAAAAAACATCTGCTAGATCTTTTCACCTCCGAATATGTTGGTTATCCAATTGGATATACCAACGAGATGCGGCTCCCATCAGACTATCTTGAAAGAAATGAATCAGCAGCTTATCATCATTTGCACAAGCAGCCATTTTTCTGCAGTACATAATAAGGTGACTTCTGGGGCACGTACTACCATCATATTTTTCAAACTCAGGTAGTTTGAATTTATGTGGGATGTTCACATCAGGGACCAAACATAATTGGGTGGCATCAATGGTACCGTATACATCAGATCCTTCAATAGCACGTAATCTCTCCTCCAGAAAGTCCAATTTATCTTTCGATCGTGGGTCATCACTTGGCTTGGTAATAGGCTTATGTATCTTTAGGTCATCAACATCGGTTATGATGATTGGCTCATTAACAAGTTCGCCTTGTGGAGTGAAAGCCTGGTTGTGACCACATGCCATCGCGGATGGGTTGTACCCAGTTTTTCCTGTCTGCATTGTTTCCTGGACATTTGGAAATGGATGATGCTGGATATTTATTGGTGGTGAAGCGTGCTGAAACTGGTCAACCTGATGACGTTGATATGTTGGAGTGAACCCAGGAGGGTAAAGTGGAGTATCGTTTGGCAGTTGATTTTGTGATGATTGAGCTCCTTGCGGATTTTCAAAACAGGCCTTTCCCTTACTTGCGGCCAGGAGTTCGAGGACTTTAGCCATTTGCTCTTTTAGCTCCCTAATCTCTTCCTTCATTTCCTCTCGTGATTGCTCTCTTTCCTGCTCGTCCATGACCCTAACTTGAGCTCGAGTTCGATAGGGATGTCGAAGTTGTCGGGCTATCTTTGAAAAATTTCTTTAAAATAAAAATAAAGCAATGAGATGTAGATTTTTGCTAATAAAAAGAAGAAATAATGAGAGTAAACTTATGCATGAGAAATGATACTGCGCAAAGTGAAAGTTCTAAAGTAATCAATTTCATTCAATTAGTAGAGCCATCCACTACATTTGAGTATGTAGAAGTCAATTACATTACTTCATAACATGAGTTCATACAAAACGACCAAAATGACCCAAATCCCGGTTGACCTCTTCCAAAAATTTAGACAAGTTCTCCCCATTAGGATGGATGGGCAAGACATTTGTTTTCAAAAATGAAGCTTGTTCCGCCAAATTGCCCGCTCTCACAGCCATGCCTTTAAGCCATTCCACAGCCTGCCCAGATCGTTGTCGAATCGAGTTGTACTCTTGTTGTAGCAACTGATAATCATATCTCAGTATATCAACATTAGCGTCATTGTTTCTTGCCAACCTTTCTGCCACGTTCTGATAAGCTCTAACTTGGTGCTCAAGGCTTGCGATGACTTTCAATAACTCTTCGGAATCATTTGTTGACTCAGTCTTTTTAAGTTTCTGATTCTCTAAATCAACTTGCAAATTATCAACGATTCGTCGTAAGGCGTCATATTGCTCTTCTAACTCGACGATGTACGCATTTTTCTTATCAACAGTTCCCTTCACCTCTTCTAGAATTTCTCGTACCAGTTTATTTTCCCTCTCTAACTTCACAATTTGATCCTCTTGTTCGTAGATTACCCCTCGCAAGTTCTTATTATCTTCTGCCATCTTTCTAATTTTGTTGCTCAATTGGCGAGTGTCAGTTCCCAACTCTGAGGTTTTTCGCTTTAGATACGCCTTATCCTCAACCTTATTTCTTAACTCTTTGAGTCATTCTTCAGCTTCGATTCTGTGCTTCTCAGACAAATTCGCCTCGACTGCTAGTCGTCTGTTTTCTTCCAAAAGGGCTAGAACTTTTTGACGCTCCTCATATAACTCATCTAGCTCCTTTGTGCAGTTCATGCGATTCTTTTCATTTCGCATCCTTCTTGTTATTTTCGAAGCTCCAATCAGCTGCTGTAGTTTTAGTTCAATTTCTTGAGAATCGTAACTAACCTCAATATCCTTCAATGCATGTGTGGTGGGGACAAACTGTCTCATGTATAATTGACGGAGTGCCATTAGCGGAGCATAACTAGTATAACCCCATGGTCCCGGGAGCGGAACCCATTGAAAATCACCACATCTGTAGATCATTGGTGTTAACGACATCCAATGGGCTTTCCAAATAACATTCTCATCTTTCAACTTGGATAGGTATGAGAGCCAAGCTCCTTTTTTGGGAAACTGCGGATTCCATTTGGCCATTCCAAATTCTGCAATAAGCATCCTCGTCTTCACCCAAGGACTTGAGAACTTAACTTGAGGACACTTGAAATCTAGCGGACATCTTAGATGGCTGAGAATCCAAATACACAAAAGAGTTGAGGAGCCGATGAACTTTCCTTTTCCAGACACTCGGATGTGATTCAAAGAACGGATAGTCTCAGCGAGAATTGAGATAACAAGGTTAACCCCATGTTTGACTTGAAGGAAAAATTTTATCACTTTATCATCCATATAACCTTGGATCTTTGGAAATAACACGGCGCCATAAATACACAGAGCATAAAGAGTCATGCCTTTATCCTCCTTCAAGAAATTCTGGGTGAGATCTAGGAGGTAATCCAATGGCACACACTCATTTTCCCATTTAATTTTCAAACTTTTCTCAATCTCAGAAGCATGGACAGTACCCAAGAGCTTAGACAAAGCTCTCTTCAACGTGAGCTTTTTGTCATAGTTATAAACTTTGTCGACATTTTGCAACGGGACATTCAGTAGTGCTTGATATTTTTCAATTGTGGGAGTAAGATCAATTATTCCGAAGGTGAAACATCTATAATGAGGGTCCCAGAAATGTATTAGAGCTTCAAGGACGGGAACGTTGACTACAATGTACAATAGATAAGCTATGTGACCATATTTTCCAACAAACAAACTTTTCTGCTCTGATGAAAAATCCTCCCATATCTTCTTCAACCTCTCCAAGTTAATGCGTGAGAACTTTATCTTAGTGATTGATGGTAGAAGAACAACGTCTTCCTTTTTCAGACAATCTCCTTTATGTTTCTGCGATTCCTCTGACCATTGGGCTACCGTAACTTGATCTTCTATCACACTCGAAGTGGGAGTCATGGTCTCTAAAATATGAATGAATTGAATACTTCTTTACAATCCCATTACGCAGCATTATGCATGTATGCAAAACAGAAAGATGAAGTTAGAAGCAAAACAATGAAGAGAAGACATGTTTAAGTGACACAAGACATATATACATGCACAAATTGATCATGATTTTAGCAGAAATCTAACGTTGGTCATGATGTGGGCTCTAAAAACATAATACATGTGTGGTTGGGATCTAAGAATCTCTTAATAGGCTCCCAGGTTCTCCACACTGTTATCTGAATAGAGTAACAGGGGCCCCCAAACGGTATCCCGAAAGGGTCGACCTGAGTGAGAACTTTCATGAGCCTGCACGGGAACCTCGATTCCACGAAGGCATTCCACTACTCATTCTCGCTAATCCTAAAGGGAAAGCCCTGGCATAGGGGTAGTGTGTATGTGTGAAAGTAAAAATTATGTAAAAAAATATACTTCGTAAAAAAAACTTATGTACGACTACAGTTACGAAAAAAAATAAGAAATCATATAAACGAAACAAGAACCAATACAAAAGGATAACATAGGATGAAATTTTGGCTTGACTCTCTATTGATCTAAAGATGGTTAGACCAATTGTTAAGATCCCCAGTGGAGTCGCCAAGCTGTCGCAACGTGCGTGCGACGCGGAGTGGCGATTTAAAAAAAATCATTTTTTTTAGGAAAAAGAAATTTAGAATCACCACCAATCATTTTAGGGTGTGATTGGTCACCCAATTTTAAGATGAAAATTTTTTTGGTCTATGAAAACTCAAAGTTGGTTCGGGAGTCGTTTGTGTGTGGGGAAAGTATTAGCACCCCACAACACCCATTGTAAAATGGTTACCAAATTTAATCAAATGCTATCCATTTTTTATTTTAAGGCAAAGGTTAAAGAGATTTATTTTTGAATGTCCCATTTGAGGAATTTTGTATCATAAAAATGAACAAAATAAATTACTTTTAATGGGTGGTTCAAAGACCATTAAAAAATTACTTTTTTTGTATTCTCATATCTTTTTAAATCAAAGCATTATTAGAGTTGTTCTCGGTATCCCAAGAATAACTCTTCACCTCAGTAGTTCGAGAAGTTTGGTATCCCAAAAATCTCAAAGTCCATCGTCGGCCTTTTTTTAGTGAAAATTAAATAATAGAAGTAACAAAATCTAAATTTAATTATTAAAATTATAATCCACGCATACATGAACATTAATTATAATAATAAGGGAATAATGCAAGAATCGCATTATAAGCATGGCGATGCAAAAATGCTAAATAAATAAACATGTAAAGGAAATTAATGTTAATAATTACAACAAAATGGAAGTAAAAGAATAGAGATAAGCTATAGGATGTCAAATTATAGAAAACATAAAATGTTGAGATTATAAAAATGCAAGAATAAAGTAAAAGACTATATTATGTAATAAATGAAAGAAAAAAAATTAAAGTTGATGACAAAGACATCTCAATATCCAACTTGTAAAGAAATCATGAAAGCATAAAATTAAAATGTTAAGATTTAAATGAGGAGAAATGATAGGCAATGAACAATCCACTTATGTATATAAAAAATATAAAAGATATCAACTACATTCATATGAAGAAGAGAGATGAACAAAATATATTATGAACAAATGTACCAAATAATTAAGCTACCTTGAGAAGAAGAAATGGAAGAAGATGAAGATAATAGAAGTGTAGAACCTCTTCCTCTCTCTAAAATCACCTCTCTTTCTTTCCAACCCCTCTCTTTCTCACTCTAAAAAATGACTTCCCCCCGTTTTTTTACTCCCCAAATGACCTCTCTTTAAGTGAAGACTTTATTCCTATTTATAGGCAAAATTAGGGTTTGCTTTTTTTTACTTTTAGTCTTTTTTTCAATTTTTATTTTTTAGTCCTCTTTTTTCAATTTTTACTTTTTAATCTTTGGACCACTTTTCTTATTTTAGTATTGGATTAGTTTTCAAATTATACATATAGTCTTGGATTATTAAAAGAGCCAAAATATGTATATTTCATGTATTAGGCCGGATAAAATACGGTATCTACATAAGGAAAAAATTAAAGAACAAAACCTAACCCAATAATCACCATACAATTAACGATCCATTATTTCCCATAATTCAAAAAGCATAACCATCCATTCATTCATATATATCTCATATTATATTAACAATGCAAGAAAACCCACACAAAATTTAACATATAAATATATAAAGACCGGTTCGATACCACTTGTTGATCGTCGTGGCGCGTGCGTGGCGGAAGCGTGTGACGTGTGGCCATTCAAAAAACATAAACTTATAATAAAAATAAAATCTTTGAATAAAACAAAACTTTTACAACGCCATGATAACCAAATAAAATTCTTTTATTGAAAACTCTTTTTCAATCAGTCATGATCCATTATATATTTATACATTAGATCTACAACATATAAAGTTAGGAATCATCTACCCCTTGTAGTCTATATCAAGAGTCCTTATAAAACCGATCGATCCTCCGTCCCACGAAACCGTTACAACGATCAGTAGATGTTCTCAACTAATGAGATCTAGAGATTTACTGAGAATGACTTTTGTGAGACGATTCTCTAAAAGAACGTGATTATTATTCTTTTTGGAGATTTAATTAACTATTAATCTTAGAGAAAAATCACTCTAAGCAATTATGTTCACAACTCAATTATCTGATTGATAAACTGATGATCTAATCAACTCATTCATTAACTAATGCCATTCGAATGAAATATGTATCTTATTTTAGATAATGGCGTATCAGATATTTAGGGATAATTAAAAATTAATATTTAATTTCAAACTGCCCGATTCAGTGGGACCCACTATATAATGGTGCACAACTGCAGTGCCACACAACACTGCAGTTGCGAGAAGCAACACAGTGCCTTACGACATTGTGTGTCATGCCACACTGCAGTACCATGTGGCACTGCAGTGTTACATGCCTTTTGTTGTAGTGCCACATGGCACTACAGTATTCTATGGTGATTTATGATCCTCAATCATTGATCGACACGTGACAATTACTTCAAATTAAAAATTTATTTTAATCAGATAAATATCTAGATATTAGTTAATTCAAAATTAATATATCTGATTATCTCTATCAACTAACTTATATGTTTTTTCACAAATAACAGATTTAGCTGATTCAAATTATTATCTAATAATAATTTAATTATCTAATTTCACAAATTAGATATTTTGTCTCATTTATCGATAATTAGAAAAATAACGATAATTATACACACACACACACACACACACACATATATATATATAATTCAATTAATTAATGACACATAATTATCTCATAATTATGTAGTTTCCCCAGAATATAAAATTCTTTTGCAAGTCAGCCATTTTCTCATGTCCTGAAATATTCACACCCTATATTGCGTAGTATAGAGGTGACTCGAGGACCATAGACCTATAATCCTAAGCTTTAATAAACCACCTTATTAATTAAACTCTTTAATTAAAATATCTTATTTATTAATTCCATTATTACCCCACTATAAATATGGAAATTGAACTCTTAATGATCATAGAATGTATTTACAAAGTATGCTCACGTAGTCCACTGATATAATCAATTCATGTAGTTCTGTCCTCCATGGTTCGTAAATTAGAACTGATCAAAATTACCGTTTCACCCTTCTAATTATCTCTTGATCCTTAAGTACCATTAATCCACTAGTGAATGGCTAATTTATAATCTTATTATAAATTTGAGCTCAATAACCATTCAGTTTCAGAACTAACACTTAAGTGAATTAATATACGATCCGTTAGACAAGCTTGTATTCCAAATCTTGTAAGATCATGTTCCTAGCCATCCATATCACTGAATCTCCAAAACAAAAGTCAGTAGACTGTTTTACAAAGAAACCTTAATGAGTGAATTAAAAGATCTAGTAGACATGTATAGGAATTCATGACTACTCATGATTCAGACTGATCTACATATGTTCATCGAATTGATGCGTATTAAATCTTTATTATAAATGACATGTTGATAAAAATATTAATTCACATCGGTTCAGTCATATATAATCTCCTTATATAAAGTATATTCACTAAGATATCTATCCACATTAATGATCCGAATCTAGATCACACACATTCATAATGTTTGGTGAATCGTACTAGCAACCATTCAATAAAGATTCCATACTTTAATATGTTGCTGATAATTTTATTTATTATATGTGATCTTAATCATCTCGTACTAATACAAGATCATATTCACATTAATGAATATATAATTTTCAGATATTTATATAAATTATTCAACAATAATTTGAAAGAACAATTATAAAAAAAAATGTAATCCTCATTAAATTTCATATCAAAATGTCAATACACATGCTTTGAGGGAATAATCCCCAACACCTACAACCAAAGAGCCTCTGTTACTTAAGCTATTAGTGATGAGAGAATTGGGCAGAGCTCCCACAGAGCCACCTCGGGGAAGCTCGGGGTGGCTCCTCATTATGTGATTGTCCTCGAATTGGTCTGAGGACGATCAATGTGTTCTCACAGTCAGGTGTTATGCGTTAGTACAAGCCTTCCATTTGTGAGTTGGTTATGCAACTACTTGATGCCATGAAAACATGACTAGTTGGGGACGTGAAGTGTGGTCATGTTTTATGAGTGTGTCCATGTCTTAGTGGCCGCCTTAATCACATGAATTTGGTGTTGTTACGAGGGACATATTCACGGTCCCCACTTGGTCCCGTCTATATAAAAGGCCTCATTATATGGATCACTACCACCATCATTACTTTCCCATTTCCCTAGGCCAAGAAACTAGAGATAATATTAAACACTTGGAGTTCTCACCAACCTTAGAGTAGCAAAGACATTTGTCACCTTCTTTAGGTAGACCTAGGGTGCTTGTCTTTCATCCTTCCATTCATATCATTATCACATTCTTAGACTTACTTGTCATTAGACTGGATCGCTCCTTCACACATCACTCGAAAACCCCCTAAACATTTTGGCGATCTCTAGTAGGGAGTAATCTATCTACTACCCTTTTCATTGAGTATGGTCGGACAAGGTAGAATCACCAGAGGTTCTTCCCATTTAGACGGGGACACCGTTAACCCGTCGATAGAGAACCATGACTTGGAAGAAAATACTTCCAGGGAGAGATCCAACCTTATCGTCGTTGGTGCTGCTAGTATGAAAGCGGCATAGTATACTAACACTATTAGGGATCTGTAGGCTTTTAACTCCAAGATCCGTAACCTTTTGGGCACGCTGATCGCTCTCCTCATGGTAGCCCAAAACCCGCCTCCACCATCACCTGTTGTCCATATTATCCCACCCCACACGGTGAATCAAGTGAACGCTGACAAGCCTTTCCCACCTACACATCATGGGGATTCATCCAGATCTGGGATGGCAAACAATGTCCAGAATGAGGGTCACTCAAGAAACCTCGCAAACTATAAAATTATGTCCATAAAATAGGGTGTAACAACTATTTATGAGTATTTAGTTATTTCTCAAACATTTTGAATTACTGGATTTAATGAATGAATTAAATTTATTTTAATTAATTCATGGGAGTGGTGACTCTAACGGTTGACCTAGACATGTTGTGGAATATGTTGAATAGACCAGTGACCAATTAGTTTAGAGTCAAGCTGTTTATCTCGCTGTAAATCTAATTGTTACACCTATAATGGTATTTTCATAATTACATTAATTCTGATGTGAATACGAAACTTGACTTAGTTAATTACAACCTTTGATATGAAAAATGAGTGAGTTTGAATTATTGGAAAATACCTTGGCTATTGGGATCGTGATTCAACTATGTTGGAGTTGCGTTATTTACAAATATGGAAATTCATGACGAGATTGCAAATGCAATAATATCATCTTGTGCTTTATTGATGGGTGTGTGAATAAATTAACTTGGTCATGTATTCAATGAAATGAGTCATTGAATTAGACATGGTGAACTGTATGAGATAATTCACTGTTACATCTTTCTTATTCACAGTCAATAAATGAGTTAAAGAAATAATAAATATAGGGATAAAATGGTAATTTTACATCTCGCTCTTGTTATTGATATTCACAGAGGGTAATATGTTAAAATATTCTATGGACCGTGAAATAAAAGTGTTTATTTTCACCTACAAAAAATGTAGCGCGCATGAATCAAGAGTTGATTCAACATCGGACCTATAGAAGAGTCATACGATGTCGTGATTAAGTAGCTCAGGATTTTATGAAGATAAATTTGCTGAATATTTGAAACCTATAATTCATGTGGGTCCATTCAGTCTCAGGAGTAGTTCAAAAAGAGAGGAATGAGAAACAACACCAGTTGGACCAAAAATATATTTTAGACCAAAGTATACTCCCCGAGCCCAAATGTGATGGGTATCATCAGTAAAGTAGCGAAGAGTAAAAATTAAATGTTCAAATTTATTAATTGTTATTCTCTAAATATTGGATAATTAGAAAATAATAGAGAAATTAATTATTTAATTTGATGGAGATCAATTTAATGTATCAATTTGGATACAGAATTGGCTCTGGGGAGATGTGAATTTTTGACAATTACAGTAAATGGAGGTGAATTTCAGCAATTTACATTATAGGGGCATATGTGTAAATTCTGTAATATTTATATAGGGGATGGCATTTTGGTTGCCTCTCTAACTGTGTCACAACCCTGATTACAATGTGTGGTTACACGGAGCAAAGAAATAAGTTTCTCTCTCCCCTCCCTGTTGCCGCCGAAATCTAGAGGAAGAAGAGAAAAAAATTATTTTTTCTTCTTTTATTTTTTAGAGCCCACACTCAATTCCTGACGACATCCTATTGAGATATACTTCTGAATCCTACGAGTGGTTATTGGTGTGAAGATTGATTCAAGTTTTACAACGAATGAATAACGCAAGACAATCAATATGATTCCACCAAGTTAGAACTTCTCTGATACAAGAAATGTATAAATCATTTTCTACCTCTATTGAATACGTTTAACTAAGTATGGTATAAATATTTAATATGATTAAATTGGTTTTAGATTTTTTTTTATATTTCACCCACGAACCGTTCGTGGTTTAATGATTTTTCTTTAAATTTTAAAACTTGATCCAACAATTGGTATCAGAGCCTTGGGTTCTTGATTGTGCATATTTATAAATTAGATGTATGTATCAATGGATGTTGTGATATTGGCATATATTTTTTGTATTGTAGATTCAAAGCACGTTTGAATGTGTTTTATGAATGAACCCCGATCGATTAGCTCTAGGTGTTTATTTTCAATTTCAGAATTGATGTACACGGAAATTGAGGCATAGGATTTGATGTAATTTAATATTTCCAAAACTTGTATCTTTAAATTCCATGTAAATCTGTCGTCGCAAGAAAAGTCACCGTTCATTGTCGCCACTCATCGTCGTCGCCACCATTCATTGTCGTCGTGCCGTCTCCTGCTGCCCCATGCTGCCGTTTGCCATTGCTGCTCGCCACCTTAGGTTTCCTAATTATGGTTTAGTAAACCATAGGAATTAGAAAATCTTAAGGTTTTTGAAACTTTAGGGTTTAGGAAACTTTAGAGTTTAGGAAACCTAGAGTTTTTGGAAACTTTAGGGTTTAAGAAACCTTGAGATTTTGATAACTTTAGGGTTTATAAAATCTTGAGGTTTTGAAAACTTTTGCGTTTAAGAAACCTTAGGGTTTTGCCCAATCCAGTCCCTAAAAATTATTTTTTTAATTCGGGATTTTTTCAACAGTAATTAATTAGAATTTATTTTATAAATTGTTTTTAAAAATAAATCAATTGATTATTTCACTTGGTAATTTATTTATCAAAGTAAAAATTGTTGGAAAATTAAATTTTAAATTGAAATTTGAATTTTGAAACTGGGACTGAAGTTTTATAAAGAGTTACAAATTGGTGGAACTTTCTGAAGGAGAATGAGAAGATCACAGACGCCATGAAGATTAGTATTTAAATTATTATAATTTATTTATTATTCTTCTTATGGGTTGTTATTAGAAATGAGCCATAGATAGGTAAATTTTGAATGTATGATTTATTATTAATCTCATATCATCATATAACATACCATATAGAAATATGGATATGCCAATATCAAAATTTTATGTAGCATGTACATGCATCATTGTAGTTTAAATTTATAATGGGTTATAATTTAAATACAATACGAATTTTATAAAAGTTATAAATTTTAAATTATGATTTAAATTTTATAAAAGTTTCTAATTTTTTAACTTGTTTTTTTCCAAATTAATAAATAGTTATAATTTTTGAAAAACAATGAAAAATCCATTTGATCAAAAACTAAGTGGGAGTCGTTTACGTTGAAAAGTTCCCAAGGTCTCCAATGCAAACTTGATTGTGGCACAAGGAATGGTTGCGAGCCACCCTAGCAATCCTCTCTTCAGTTGGAGAAACTTAAGAATCATGTTGCTTTAAGTCATTGGGTTGCTTGAGAAGCTAAAGCTTATAAAAGAAGTGGTGAGGCAGGACCATCCTTAAACAGACTGTTAGTTCATAGCAACCTTTAAAGCCTATGCGTTGGTTAAACACTTATAGACCAAAGCACATTGGAAATTCTCATAAGAGCTAGTCAATTGGGCTAAGGTGACCAAAACCATTGATGATTGGTTGAGCTAGATGTAGTCACATCTTGAGAAGCGTTAGCCAAACGAGATGAGTCTTGATGCGATAGGAGATAGCTTAGGCGTTGTCCTTAGATGAGACAAGCTATCATTGTTGATCGTAACATCATGGAAGAAATATTTTTATCAGATTTTTAGTATTTAAGTATTTACATCATGCATCATATTTTCCTAAATGATTGATTATGACACCGCTTTATTTATTCTTTTCGATAATAATGTCGCTATCCCCACTCTCAACTATCTTAAATGTGAACAAACTTACTGATAAAAATTACGTGGATTGAAAATGTAATCTTGATATCGTGCTGACGGTAGAAAAGCACAAGTTCGTGCTCACCACCCATTTTCCCTGTCGAGACTATTGCTGAATCGACTCAAGAGAAAAATGATGCTTATGCTTCTTGGTTGCGTTATGATGAGATCGTCAAGTGCTACATCTTGGATTTTGTTAGCAATCTATTACAACAACATCAGAACATGGAAATCATCGCTGATATGATGTTAAACATCATCAAAATGTTCGGGGATCATGATCGTCAAGCTAAACATGTTATTGTGTGAAACTTCATGAACTGTCGGATGAAACTCAGAACTCCTGTAAGAGATAATATGATGCTGATCATTAGTTATCTAAAAGAGATGGAGATTATAAGAGCTGAGGTAGATGGAGAGACTCAAGTTGATATGACCTCGAGATCTTGCCAGATATTATTTCGAACTTCAAACTTAATCATTCGATGAATAAGTTGATGTAATCATTCCCAGAACTTATGAAGGAGTTACAAAGCTATTTAGACCCTATTTCTGAAGGACAAGAGGAAGACTCAAATTGAAACTATTAATTTTTCATTTCATAACAGTTTTTTAGTTTTACAAGATGTTTATTATATCATGATTTTTGGGGAAAACCTTATTTCAGTAGCTAGTTTGATTGAGCACGGATTTTCTTTAAATTTCATTGATAATGATATTGGTATTTTTAGAAATGATTGCTAATCACTACTACACGCTTGATAAATAACCTATTCTATGCAAAACCAATAGTTCTAATGATATGTGACACTAAAGTAAATACTGATTTACTAAGGGTTAGTAACATGTTAAAGTCTAACTCAACCGATCAAACCTAAAGTTGAAGTATGCACTTACATCTTGGCCATATTAGCCTGGACAAGATTAAAAGACTTGTAAGGGATGGTCCACTGTAAACTTTATGTGTGGGATCACTACCCACATATGAATCTTGTATAGAAGGTAAAATGACTAAGAGACCCTTTTCAGCAAAGGGTGAAAGAGCCATTCAATGCCTCAAAATCATACATAGTAATGAATGCAGGCTTTTGAATATCCAAGCAAGAGGAGGTTACGAATACTTCATGACTTTTACTGATGACTACTCATATTTTGGACATGTTTATCTAATGCACCAAAAGTCTAAACCTTTGAAAAGTTCAAAGAGTACAATGCTGGTTGAAAAACAATTTGAAAACAAATCGAAACTCTACGATCTGATCGTGGTGGAGAGTACTTGCTAGGAGAGTTCATAGACTTTCTTAAGGAATGATGTGTCATAGAGATGGAATCAAACTTTGTTGGATATGGTTAGATCTATCATGAGTTACTCATCCCTCTCAGATTCATTCTAGGGATATGCCTTGGAAACAATTGCATATATTTTGAACTAAGTTCTGTCAAAGACTGTGCCTAGTACACCATATGAAATATGGAGTGGACGAAAGTCGCTGGTAAGCCACCTTAGAGTATGGGGATGCCCAGCACATGTTGTGAAATCAAAGACAGGCAAGCTGGCCAGTCGATCAGAATTATGCACGTTTGTAGGATATCTCAACAGAACGAATGGATACGTCTTTTATAGTCCAACCGACAAGAAAATATTAATGAGCATGAATGCACTTTTCTTGAAGAGGATTATATAATAAGTGTGAAGTCGAGAAGCACACTTGTGCTAGAAGAATTATTGAGTGGAAGGGAACTGACTCCCGAATTAGGAATTGTTCCCGATTCAATAATGGAAGAACCATAGCAGGAGCCAGAGCCTATGAAGTCCTGACGTAATGGGAGGGTTGTGAGACAACCTGACAGGTACATGTCTTATGGAGAAATCTTGACAGTAGTCTCAGATAAGGATCATGATGAACCTATTTTCTACTCGCACGCTATGGTTGGTCTTGAAGTAAAACCTATGGCAAGGAGCCATGAACATTGAGATACAATCTATGTACTCGAATGGAGTCTGAAAACTTATAGATCCTCCTGAAGGGGTAAAACCTATAGGGTGTAAATGTATTTATAAGAAAAAAGACTTTCAGATGGGAACGTGGAGACATTCAAAGCTAGGCTAGTAGCCAAGGGCTACACCCAAAAGAAAGGTATTGACTACGAGGATACCTTTTCATCGAAGGCCATGCTTAAGTCCATCTGAATCCTCATATCCATTACTACAACCCTAAATTAGGAAATCTGGCAGATGGACGTCAAAACTGCGTTTCTGAATGGTAATAGTAAAGAGCGCATTTATATGGCTCAACCAGACGGGTTGCAAGAGGGAAAGGTTTGCGAACTTCTAAATTCAATTTATAGACTTAAGAAAGCATCCCTATCGTGGAATATCAGATTCGATGAAACTGTCAAGAACTTTGGTTTTGAACAGTTAGTGAATGAACCCTATGTGCATAAGCCGATACATGAAGGGAAGGTGATTTTTCTAGTCTTGTACATGGACAATATTCTACTCATTAGAAATGATGTAGAAAAAATGTCCAATGTCAACATATGGCTTGTAAAATAATTTGATATGAATAATCTTTGAGAAGCTGCCTTTATCTTAGGTATTCAGATCTTTCGAGATCGGATGAATAAATAATTGAAACTGTCTCATGCATCTTATATTGATAAGGTGATTGATCATTTTAGTACAAAAGGCTCCATGAAGGAATATCATCCCTTTAGGTATGGAGCCAGCATTTCTAACAAGAAGACTCAAGACTCCTCAAGAAGAGGAAGACATGAGAGAGATTCCCTATGCCTCAGCCATAGGAAGTTTCATGTATACGATGCCGTGGACATGGTAAGTCGTTTCTAATCTAATTTTGGACTTGAGCATTGGAATGCCGTCAAGCATAACCTTAAGTATCTTAGGAAAATGAGGAACTACATCCTTGTGTATTCACGTACTAACTTGAATATGGCGGGTTATACCGACTTTGATTTCCAAGTAGACAAGGATTTCAGGAGGTCCACTTCAGGATCAGTGTTCATCTTGAATGGTAGAAAGTAGTATGGAGAAGTATCAAGCAATCTTACATTGTTGATTCTACCATGAAAGCTGAGTATATGGTGGCTTATGAAGCTGAAAAATAGGTTGTATGGCTTACAAAGTTCTAAAGACTCTCGAAGTTATTCTAGAAGCTGACAAACCCATGTCACTTTATTGCAATAACAATGGGGCTATAGCAAACTCGAAGGAACCGAGGAGCCATAAAATATCCAAACACATATAGCGTAAGTATCACCTTATCAGAGAGATTATTCAGCGTGAGGGTGTTGTAGTAACACATATGTCGACGGTCAGTAACCTAGCAGATCCATTCACAAAAACTTTAAACAGTAAAGTCTTTGATGGTCGTCTGAAGGGCATGGGGATACGAGACTATACATACATACTTTAGTCCGAGTGGGTGATTATTGAAATTATGTCTATAAAGTAGAGTGTAAAAACTATTTATAATTATTTATTTGTTTATCTGACAATTTTGTATTACTGAATTAATGAATAAATGAAATTTTTCCTTTAATTAAAGTGTGTTTATAATTTATTCAAGTCCTGAAACTATTATCAACGTAAGAAGAGTAAAGATAGAAGGGTCTTCCAGATAAACTCTTCTGAAATAGTTCAAAATGTTATTCGCAGTCTTAGGACCGACTAGAAAATCAAGTCCGATTACGACTGTTAGATTAAACCAAAGGATGTCGGTCTTGGGACATGGGAGTGGAAACTCTAACGATTGACCTAGACATATTATGGAACATTTTGAATAAACCAGTAATAAATTAGTTTAGAGCAAAACTGTTTATCTAACTCTATATTTAATTGATACATCTTAAGGGTATTTTCATGATTACCTTAATCCTAAGGTGAATATGAAACTTGACTTAGTTACTTGCGATCTTTAATACGCCAAATGAGTGAGTTCGAATTACCAGACAATACCTCGGTTGTTGGGATTATGATTCAACTATGTTGGAGTTGCGTGATTAACAGATATGAAATTCGTTGTAAGATTACAATAGCAACAATATCACCTTATGCTTTATTGATGGATGTGTGAATAAATAAATCGGGCCTGATACTTGATGACATGAGTCATTGAATAAAATATTGTGATATGTACGAAAGACTTCACTGATATGTCTTTTTTATTTGCAATCAATAAAAGAGTTAATAAAACAATAACTAGAGGGGTAAAATGATAATTTTATATTTCGCTCTTGTAAATGATTTTCACAAAGGGTAACATCATAAAATATTCTGTGGACCATGAAATAAATTTGTTTATTTACACCAACAGAAAATGCAGCGTGCATGAATCGAGAGTTGATTCTGCATCAGACTATAGTGGAGTCGTACGATGTCGAGAATAAATAAGACAGGATTTATGGAGATAAATTAACTGGGTATTTAAATCTCATATTTTTATTCATGTGGATCCATTCAGTCTCAGGAGTAGCTCATATGAACATGAATGAGAAACTACATCAGTTGGACCATAAACATGTTTTGGATCAAGGTATACTTCCCAAACCCATATGTGTTGGGTGTCATCTCTAAATTAGTGTCGAGTAAAACTAATGTTCAAATTGGTGACAAAAAAAAAACTAATGTTCAAATTAATTATTTCATTATTTTTTAATTATTAGATAATTAGTAAATAAAAAATAATTAATTAACAGATATCAATTTAATTTATCAATTTAGATTAATGAATTTGGACACGGTATTGACTCTAAGGGAGATGTAAAAATTGTAGATAACAGTGTAGATGGAGGAGAATTTCAGCAATTAAACATATAGGGGTATATGTATAAATTTTGTAATTATTATATAAGGGATGTCATTAGAGTTGCATCCCTAAGATGTGTTGAGATAACCCTAACGATAACGTGTGATTACACAGAGCAAGAAAATAGTTTATATCTCCCGTCCTCCCGTGTTACCGCCGAACCTATAGAGGAAGAAGAAAAAATTATCTTTTTTATTCTTCAGTTGTTTAGAGAGCACACACTCTACTCCTAAAAATATTCTTGTGAGATATACTTCTGAATCCTACGAGTGGTTGTTGGTGTGAAGATTATATGAAGTCCTGAAAAGAAGGAAGAACGCGAGATGATTAATTAGATTCCACCAAATTAGAATTTTCCTGATACAAGAAAAAAGCATTTAATTGTTTCTACCTATTCTAAATATGTTTATCTAAATACGCATGATCATATAAAATATTTTATATTTAATATGATTAAATGTTTGTTGTGAAATTTGTTTGATCTTTCGCCCATAAAAATTCGTTGTTCATTTCTTTTTCATCAAATTTTAAAACCCAATCCAACATTTCCTTGTCTCAATCCTTTTCTTCCTCCCCTCTCCAACTTCTTCACTAAGATGTTTGGGGTCCCTCCCCTGTTACCATTCTTATGGGATATAGGTATTATGTATTTTTCATTGATGACAAGCTTAGGTATACATGGATTTTTCCTATGGCACTAAAATTATGAAATCTCATTTATTTTTAAAAAACTTAAGCCCTTTGCTAACAAATTACTTTGAAAACCCATTAAGACCTTAAGGACTGATGGGGGTGGTGAGTAATCAAGTCTAACCTTCAAGTCTTCTATGCAATCTCATGGAATTTTTCTCCAAAAATCTAGTCCCTACACCCCTGAACAAAATGGGATTGCAGAAAGGAAAAATAGGCAAATTATTGAGATTGCTTTGGCTCTTCTTCATATTGCCTCTCTTCCTCTTCCGTTCTGGTTTATTGCATTTTCTACTGCTGTCTTCCTAATAAAAAAGATGTCTCCATCCTCTTTAAATAAAAAATATCCATATGAATTACTGTATGGAACTCCTCCTGATTACACTTAACTTAGGATATTTGGTTGTGCCTGTTACCCCTGTTTGAAACCCTCTAATTCTAACAAGTTGCAGCCTAAAACTATTCAGTGCATTTTCTTGGGATATTCTTTAGATTACAAATGATACATGTGTTATGATCCAGATTCTGGTAAGACCTATACTTCTAGGCATGTTGTCTTTGATGAATCTGTTTTCCCTCATGCTAAAATAGCTAATAAATTCACTGATGCTTATGCTAGTTTAGAATGTTATTCGCAGTCTTAGAATCTATTATCAACGTAAGAAGAGTAAAGACAGAGGGGTCTTCCAGACAAACTCTTTTGAAATAGTTTAGAATATTATTCGCAGTCTTAGGATCGACTGGGTAATCGATTATATCAAATATTAATTGAATTTTTATTCAACCTTATAGAATTGCTCATTTGTGATTTAACATAAAAAGAATGAGAGACTTTGTCATTTTTTGTTCTATCATTGAATAAAACATAAAGATAAGTTGAGTAAAGGCTTATTATTCCTCGTCTACACATATCCAAATTTTGATGCCTACCCCATAGATAGTCCCAACTGTATAGGAACAATGTAGCAACTGAAATCTTTTTTGCAATAAAAAACCAATCTCATTATGAGTTGTGAAGCAATAAAAGTATGCGGATAAATGGAAGGGTGAAAGAAATAGAGAGGGGGTAGGTCCCATTGAGCTCTATCGGTCCACACAGTTGTCCATGTACCAGTAGAAGATTCAAGAATGCCGGTATTGGGATATGAGAATGGAGACTGTAACGGTTAACCTGGATATGTTATGGAACATGTTGAATAGACCAGTAACAAATTATTTTAGAGTAAAGCCGTTTATCTAGCTTTAAATCTATTTGTTACATCTTAAGGGTATTTTTGTGATTACCTTAATCTTGATACATGGTGGGAATATGATTTAACTAGTCTTAAGAATGAATTATAACACTCAATAATACTCAATAAACATCGATTGAATTAAAAATCAAAATATATGAACAATAATGGTTTGGCTACGTCATACCCTAGATAAAAAAATTAGAACATACTAGAATAAGAAAACATCCTAATAATATTCATGAACATAGAGGAAAATAGAAGAAAAACTAGATTTGAGAATGAATTGAAGTTGAAATCCGTCTCTCAGTTTGATCTGTCTTCGTTTCCTCTCTAAAAAGCTCCATTCTCTGCCTCCCACGTCCAAAACAGTCTCTTCTCAGCTTCCGTTGGGGGAATGGAGCACTAGTATCGGCTGTATCAGTTGGAGATATTAAATTGTCATTTGATAATAGTTTTTGATTTTATGAGATATTTATTATATCCCAGGTTTTTGGGAAAACCTTATTTTAGTAGCTAGTTTAATTGAGTAGGGATTCACTATGAATTTTATTGATAAAGATATTGATATTTTCAGAAATGATTGCTTATATAATACTGCACGATTGATAAATAACTTATTCTATGTAAAACTCAAAAGTTACAATGATATGTGACATTGAAGTAAATACTGATTTACGAAGGGATAGTAAACGGTTGAAGTCCGAATCAATCAATCTAACATGATTAGCCTAGACATGATTAAAAGACTTGCAAAGGATGGTCCATTACAAACTTTAAATGTGAGATCACTACCCATATGCAAATCTTGCATAAAATAGAAAATGGCCAAGAGACCATTTTCAAAGGGTGAAAGAGCCACTCAATGCCTCGAAATCATATATAGTGATGTATGTGAGTCATTGAATATCCAAACAAAAGAAGGTTACAGATATTTTGTAACATTCGCAGATGACTACTCGCATTTTGGACATGTTTATCTAATACGCCAAAGACTTAAACCTTTGAAAAGTTCAAAGAGTACAAGGCTATGGTTGATAAGCAATTAGAGAAACAAATCACAACACTACTATCCGATTGTGGTGGAGAGTACTTGCTAGGAGAGTTCGAAGACTTTCTCAAGGAAGAAGGTAATCTTTCTTAGCTTATAGCACCTGACATTCTAGAACAGAATGGTGTGTCAGAGAGAAGGAATCAAACTTTGATGGATATGCTTAGATCCATGATGAGTTATGCATCCCTCTCAGATTCATTCTAGGGATATGCCTTGGAAACAACTGCATATATTCTGAATCAAGTTATGTCAAAGAAGGGTGCCTAGTAAACCATATGAAAGATGGAGTGGACGAAAGTCATCCATAAGCCACCTTAGGATATGGGGATGCCCGACACACATACTAATACTGAAGACAGGAAAGTTGACCAGTCGATCATAATTATGCATGTTTGTAGGATATCTCAAGAGAACGAAGGAATACGTCTTTTATAGTCCTACCGACAACAATCGTGAGCATGAATGTACGTTTTCTTAAGGATCACTATATAAGAAGTGAGAAGCACATTTGTGCTATAGAAATTATTGAGTAGGAGGGCACTGACTCCTTAATTAGGAATGGTTCCCGATTTAATAATGGAAGAACCATAGTAGGCGCCATAGCCTCGACGTAATGGGAGGGTTGTGAGACAACCTGACAGGTACATGTCTTATGGAGATACCTTAACAACATTCTCAGATAAAGATCATGATGAAGCTATTTCCTACTAGCAGGTCATGGCTGGTCTTAAAGCATACCTATAGCAAGAAGCCATGAACATTGAGATACAATCGATGTATCGAATAGAGTCTGAAAACTTGTAGATCTTCTTAAAAGGGTAAAACCTATAGGATCTAAATAGATTTATAAGAAAGAGAGAGGTCTGAATGGGAAAGTGGAAACATTCAAAGTTAGACTAGTAGCTAAGGGTTACACCTAAAAGGAAGGTATTGACTACAAGGATACCTTCTCGTCGATGGCCATGCTTAAGTCCATATGAATCCTCATGTCCATTGTTGCTGCCCTCAGTTATGAAATTTGGTATATGGACGTCAAGACTGCATTTTTAAAAGCCAAGAGAGCAATGTTTTTAAACTGCTGAATTCCATTTATGGACTCAAGCGAGTGTCCTGATCGTGGAGTATCAGATTTGATGAAACTGTCGAGAACTTTTGTTTTGAACAGTTAGTGGATGAACCCTATGGGTATAAGCCGATACATGAAGGGAATGTAGTTTTTCTAGTCCTATACATGGACGATATTCTAATGTTACAATTTTCTAGAGTGTAAGTGTACACTATCGTTGTCAAGTAATAAAATGTTATGAAATAGAGTATCGTCCATAAGATTGATTGATATTAATTATTGAAATCAACTAGACCTTAATTCTAATTGAGAATGACAAAAAAGTTGAGAGTTTTAATTAAGCTAAAATTTGAATTAAACTAAAACGATAAAGAGTTGATAAAGATAAAATAATTCAATTTTGAATAGTTAAAAGCTCTAGGATTTTCAATTTCACCAAACCAAACATGCTCTAAATTTCAAATCTTAATCAATCAATATTTATTGAATTATTGACAACGAATTTTTCTAATATAATTATCAATCTAACTCAAGCATCGATAACAATGAATCAAAAATACTAATCCCACATCTCTGTCAAGATTAAATAAATTGAAACTCATTAAGCACATGAAATTATAATTGCTACACTATATCCATAATTATCTCCAACTTATGAAATTCTAATTGTATTATAAGCAAAGAGTAAATTTAATCATCACTTATCAGTCTCAGAATTAAATCTAAAATCATGCAATAGTTGGCTAGACGATCATAAGCATTAAGAACGGATTGTAACACTCAATAATACTAAATAAACATTGATTGCATTGAAAATCAAAATATATGAGCAATCATGGTTTGACTACATTGTAGCCCAAGATAAGAAAATTAGAACATATTAGAATAATAATAAAATCCTAATAATATTCATGAACATAGAGGAAAAGAGAAAAAACTAGATTTGAGAATGAATTGAAGTTGAGATTCGTCTCCCGGTTTGATCCGTCTTCGTTTCCTCTTTGAAAAGCTCTCTTCTCTGCCTCCCACATCCAAAACATCGTCCCAAAAAATCCTAAAATATTTTATTTGTATACTAGAGTTTGATAAGGATAAGATTGAAGCAAACAAATCGCAAAAAAAAAAATTAGAATCGCGCCAGCATCACGACGCTGGCTCTCTTTTTCTCCAAGTCCGTCCTTGTCATGTTTTATCCGCACTTTTACCTTCCAACTCTTTCAAAATTTAACCCAAATGCATTTAACTATCATACCTACACAAATAAAAGTAAAACAAACATAAATCAAATAATAAAACTCAAAGAACCAACAAAATTAAAGTTAAGGTTATCTAAAATATGAGTGTGAAATACACTCATCAAATACTTTCAAACTTAACTTTTTGCTAGTCCTCGAGCAAAACAAAATTAAAAATCAAACAAGAAAACATAATTTCTAATTAAGAAAAACTATGGATCAAGTGACGAAATGTTTTAAGTAACTAAACATGTCTAAGAGATTTCAAAATAGCGATAACCCAAGAAAAACTTATGAAGTGTGATCATGTAGAATTTCAACACAAACATCAATTTACATTACACTTTGTAAAATCCCGAGTGTGTGTGTGTTACCTTAAGTCATCCAAATTTTAATATCAAATGAGTTTATGTAATCAAGTCTTGCAAGAGCGGATCCATTAATCAATAAATAGATTAGAACTCTATAGGCCCATTTTGCATGTCACTATCCACTAATGTAAGCAAACCACATCACTAGGATATTTAGGACTTTTTAAGGGTAGGATAAATGATATTATTTTGGCTCAATCTTTACCCATAGTCACACATGCATTCTAGGAATCAACGAGTTTAAATCAACTTTTCTTCTAACAACCCCAAACTTGTCATTCCATCTCTTGAATTATCAACCATGCTCAAACATTCTTCTTCTTCTTTTAATTTGATTTCCTTAAGCTTCTATTTTTCTTAACGAGCTATCAGCTAATAGCCCCCAAACCAGTTGGTCTTAGGGTATTAGGTGTTAAGACACCAATTTGAGCTTAGTCATTCAAGTCAAAGAGGCTATGAAATCAAACTTATTCACAAGTTTTTTTTAAATATATCAAAACTCCTTCCATCTACCCACATAGTCATAGCTCCAAGCATTTTCCTAAAACATCCGAATACTATGGGTAAAAAGGGTTACTATGAAAAAGTTTTTATAAGGTTAGGAAATTGTCATGAGTGATAAAAAAATGGCTATGTAGGCTCAACAGAGATGACTAGTAAAATAATTATGCACATGTTGACTTGAAAACCTCAAACTGTCCAAAGATGATCTAAATCATGTCCTAAGTATAGTGTAGCCTAAAATTTCACCTCGAGCAATAATCAAACTAGTTTTAGAGTTCTTATGGGATCATAATAATTCCTTAAGGCACATAAACCTTCTCTAAGCAAAAAGATACTCAAACGCTCAAGGATATGCGCTCAATATATCGGGACTCAAGTGAAATGCAAATCAACAACTGGTTCAAACATATACAGGTGCACAAATTTATCAATAAATCAAAACTAATCTCATCCTAGACGTTAATGTTGTCTACAACAGAATGCCAAAATTTTAATTTTTAATAAAGCCACCATCCTCAAACTTAAAACTTCCATCCTCAATGAAAAGAAAATATGTAAAAGGATTAAGTAGGGAAGACTCCCCTGAATAAGGATGCGCTTTCATCCTCGTCATTCTCTGCATTGTTCATGTTATTTCCAACTGAGGGGAAAGTGGTGCCTGAACCAAAATCATCCAAGGTCTGACATCACGGTGCATTGTTCATGTCCGTAGTTATTTTTATATATTAAAACCTGAATAAAACAAATAAAATAAACAAAAGAAAATAATTAAAAAAACTAAATAAATAAAGAAAAATAACACTCTCCAAAATCTCTAATGTCTTTAGCCAGACGTATTGATCAACCAGGCTTCACCCGTTGTCCACTGACTTTAAAATTCCATCTGTGTCAGAATTTGACCACCCTAAGACTGTTTTGTGCTCTCTCAACACCCTCAGTAGTTTGTCTTCTTGTTCACCATTTAATAAAGTGGAGATAATGAAAGGAATAATGGATACTTCTCTCATATAGGTGTACTTAAGATAGAGGTCTAACACTGGTGATTTTTCAATAGATGGTAGGTGTCTATGTTTACTTTCTCCCAATTATGCGCAAGGCCTTTTCATGAATATGGATGGGGTTGCTTCCAATGTATTAACACTCTCCAAAATCTCTATATTCTCCTCGTCAATAACCTTAACTAGACATGCTTCCAATGGTTCACTCAAATCACCAGTGTGAATTGCTTCCTCAAAGCATATTTCTGCACTTACAAGAAACTATTCATATTATTTAGGTATTTTGTTATTTTGAAGACATTAAAAATTACATGATCTTCTTGCACTCTCAGAATAAGTTCTCATTTTTGCACATTGATGAGAGTTCTTCCCATAGCTAAGAATAGTCTACCAGGAATAATTGGAATTTCTTGGTTTTCCTCCATGTCAAGAACATTAAAATCAGTTGGGAAAATAAATTTATCCACATTTGCCAAGACATCCTCAATAATCTCCCGTGGATAAACTAATTGTAAAGAAACCGTTGTTGGCTTAATTTCTCCAAGACCTAGCTTCTAATAGACTGAATACGACATCAAATTGATACTAACCCCAATATCACATAGAGCATTCTCAATGTGCAACTATCTCATACTCCTCCAGCTTTCTCTTGTTTGTGAGAATTTGCTTCATGAATTTGACATAGTTTAACTTCAGAGGTAATTTATTTTGTAATATAGCACTACACTCCTCAGTATGTGCAACTATCTCATACTCCTCCAACTTTCTCTTGTTTGTGAGAATTTCCTTCACGAATTTGACATAGTTAAGCATTTGTTCCAAAGCTTCGGTAAATGAATTGATGTGTAGCTTCTTAAACATACCAAGAAACTTGGAAAACTGTTTCTTCAACTTCTTCTTTTGGAACCGCATAGGGTATGGAATATGTGGAACATACGGTGGAGGATTATCATCAAGGAGCTTTGACTTAGGCTTGTCTTCCTTCTTTTATAAGCTTTTGGCAAGATCATCACTCACAACCTTAGTTTGTGCTTCAATTAGCTGAGAACTTTCAACTATTTCTTTCTTCAGTTCTATTATCTCTTTGCCACTACGAAGGGTAATGGCGTTTACTTGTTCTTTTGGATTCCTCTCAGTATTTTTCAGTAGATCACCTTGTGGTCTTTGAGTGAGTATTTATGATAGTTCACCCATTTGAAGCTTCAAATTCTGAATAGACGTAGCGTGATTCTGAAAAATAGTTTCTTGCCTCTGGCATGTAGCATCTGTCTTGCCATAAATTGAGTAATATTGACAGTAAGCTAGGCAAGAGCACCTTTAAAAAAATTTAGGCTATTGAGGTTGAATTTGAGGCTGAGTAGCAACTGGTGGATTCATCAAATTTTAATTATTCTTCCAAGAGAAATTATGGTAATTTCACAACTCTTGGTTGTAAGTGTTGGCAAATGGGTTATTTTGTCTGTTGTAATTCTCAACAAAATTAACATGTTCTGACTGAAAAGGAGCAAATGGATTATCGGCTTGACATTCAGTACTAGGATGATGTCCGTTGAATAAATTATAAACTTTTCGTGTAGCATGAATAACACTAACATTGGTGGTGAAAGAACTCAATTGCTTGGACAGTGTAGCTACTTGAGCAGTGAGAGCAGTAAGAGCATCTACTTCATTAACTTCATCATGTGTTTTTCCCATTAAAGCACCTCTTACTGCTGCATCCACTAGTGTCCTCATTGAATTCCCCAAACCAATGTGAAAGTTTAGACTTGTAGCCATTCATGGAGTCCATGATGTGGGCATCCTCTCAACATCTCTTTAAACCTTTCCCAAGCTTCATAAAGAGACTCCATATCATATTGGACAAAAATAGTGATCTCGTTCCTTATCTTGACTGTTTTAGCAGGTTGAAAGAATTTAGCCAAAAATTTCTCAGAAAGTCCCTTCCAAGTGGTGATTGATCCATCGGGTAAAGAGTTCAACCAACTCTTAGCCTTATCTCGAATTGAAAATGGGAATAATCTCAACATAACTACATCAGTTGAGACATTGTTGTGCTTGAATGTCGTATAAATTTCAAGAAAATTTGCTATGTGAACATTTGGATCATCATTAGGCAAACCATTGAACGGATTTGCTTGCACCATGTGCATGATAGTCAGCTTAATCTCAAAATTGTTGCATTAATAACAAGGTGTTGAATGGCAAAAATGGCCTTATTGACCACAAGCATAGCATAGTAACGAATTACCCGACTATTCTTGTTGTTCATAATTTTAGAATTTTCTCTAGCGTATTCCATGATTTCTTGAGGGTTTTTAGAAGTTTCTCTCTTCACTTTTTCTATTACGACAACAAGTTTGCTCGATTTTCTAATTTAAGGAAGTCAAATTTTTGCTTCCAAGTTTTCTTATACACTTTAGAAAACGCCTGAAACTTTAAAATAGTAAACACCCGTAAATAAAAAAAGAAAAAAAATTAAAACTCGAAGTAAAATTAAGGATAAGTAACTCCAATACTAATAAAAAAAATCAATCCCCTGCAACGACGTCAAAAACTTGTTATGATTTTTCTTGAGTACAAATGTACACTATCGTTGTCAAGTAATAGAATTCTCTGAAATCGAGTATTGTCCACATGATTGATTGATATTAATTAGTGAAATCAACTAGACCTTAATTCTAATTGAGAATGACGAAAAAGTTGGGATTTTTAATTAATCTAAAATTCTAATTAAACTAAAACGATAAAGATTTGATAAAGATAAAATAATTCAATTTTGAATAGTTAAAAGCTTTAGGGTTTTCGATTTCACCAAACTAAACATACTCTAAATTCCAAATCTCAATCAATCAATATTTATCAAATTATTGGCAGCGAATATCTCTAATGTAATTATCAATCTTTCTCAAACATCGATAACAATGAATCAAAAATACTAATCTCATATCTCTTTCAAGATCAAATAAATTAAAACGCATTATGCACAAGAAATTATAATTGCTACACTAGATCCATAATTATCTCTAATTTATAAAATTCTAATGATATTATAAACAAAGAGGAAATTTAATCATCACTTTTCAGACTCAGAATTAAATCCAAAATCATGTAATAGTTGGCCAGACAATCACAAACATTAAGAATGGATTATAACACTCAATAATACTAAATAAAATATCGATTAAATTAAAAATAAAAATATATGAACAATCATGGTTTGGCTACATCGCAGCGCTAGATAAGAAAATTAGAACATACTAGAATAATAAAACATTCTAATAATATTCACAAACATATAGGAAAAGAGAAGAAAAATAAGATTTGAGAATGAATTGAAGTTGAGATCTGTCACCCGGTATGATCCATCTTCGTTTCCTCTCCAAAAAGCTCTATTCTCTGTCTCCCACATCCAAAAAGTCATGCCAAAGCGTCGCGGCATTGACTTGATAAGGATCAAATTGAAGCAAAAAAATCTAGAATCGCGCCAGGTCGTGACACTGGCCAATCTGTCTGTACACTAGTGTCGCGACATTGGCTTGCTGTAACTCCCAGTGTCACAGCACTGGGAGCCAGTGTCATGATGTTGGATCTCTGCCCAGGTCTGTCCTTATCACTTTTTGTCCGTACTTTTTCCTTCCAACTCTTTTAAAAATCAATCCAAATGCATTTGAATATCATACCTACAAAAATAAAAAATAAAACAAACATAAATCAAACAATAAAACTCAAAGAACCAACAAAATTAAAGTTAATATTATCTAAAATATAAGTGTGAAACACACTCATCATTTACTCATTGAGAATGATGTAGGAAAATTGTATAATGTCAAGATTTAACTTGTAAAATAGTTTGATATAAAGGATCTTGAAAAAGCTTCATTTGTCTTAGGTATTTAGATCTTTCGAGATATGAAGAATAAATAATTAGCATTTTCTCAAGCATCTTATATTGATAAGGCGATAGATCGCTTCAGTATGCATGACTCTAATAACGGATCGACTGGGCAATCGGGTCCTATTATGACTATAGGTTGAACGAAAGGATGCCAGTCTTGGGACATCTAAGTGGAGGCTCTAACGGTTGGCCTACACATGGTATGGAGTATGTTGAATAGACCAGTAACAAATTAGTTTTGAGAAAGCCATTTATCTAGCTCTGAATCTAATTGTTACACCTTAAAGGTATTTTCATAATTACTTTAATCCTAAAGTGAATACTAAACTTGACCTAGTTACTTGCGGTCTTTGATATTCCAAATGAGTGAGTTTGGATTGACGGGAAATACCTCGGCTGTTAGGACCGTGATTCAACTATGTTGGAGTTGTGTGATTCACAGATATGGAATTCGGGGTATGATTACAATAGCAATAATATCACATTATGCTTTAATGCAACTATTGACACATTTGCTTTAGGGTAAGTGGGAGATTATTGGGGGTTATGTCCTCAAAACATATGTATTGACATTTTGATATGAAATTTAAAGAGGATTATATTTTTCTTATAATTGTTCTTTTAAATTATTGTTGAATAATTTATATAAATATCTGAAAATGACATATTCTTTAATGAGATTATGATCTTATATTAGTACGAGAGGATTAAGATCATAGATAATGAATAAAATTGTCAGCAATATATTAAAGTATGAAATCTTTAATGAATGGTTGCTAGTATCGTTTACTAAGCATTTTGAATGCATGTGATCTAGATCTGGATCATTGATGTGGATAGATATCTTAGTAAATGTACTTTATATAATAAGATTATATATAACATGCCTGATGTGAATTGATATTTTTATTAACATGATGTTTATCATAAGAATTTAATACACATCAATTCGATGCTCATATGTAGATCACTCTGAATTTTGAGTAGTCATGAACTCCTACGCATGTCTATTGGATCTTTTGATTCACTCGTTAATGTCTGTTCATTAATCAGGTTAGTGACTTTTGTTTTGGAGATTCAACGATGTGAATGGCTAGAGACATGATCTTACAAGATTTGAAACCTAAACTATCCTAACGGATCGTATATTGGTTTCCTTAAGTGTTGATTCTGAAACTGAATGGTTATTGAGCTCAAATTTATAATAAGATTATAAATTAGTCATTCACTAGTAGATTAATGGTACTTGAGGATTAAAAGATAATTAGAAGGGTAAAATGGTAATTTTGACTAGTTCTAATTTACGAACTAATAATTGGAGGACAGAACTACATGAAATGATTTATGTCAGTGGACTACATGATAATACTCTGTAAATACATTCTATAATATCTAAGAGTGCAATTTCATATTTATAGTTGAGTAATAATGAAATTGATAAATATGATTATTTAATTAAACAATTTAATTAATAATCTGGTTTTTTGAAGCTTCGAGTGATAGGTCTATGATTCCCAAGTCACCTTTATACTACGCCATCTAGAATATTTCAGGACATGAGAAATGAGTGACTTGCAAAATGAATTTTTATTCTGGGGTAAGTACATAATTATGTGTGATTAATTAATTAAAAATTAATTAATTGAATTATATATATATATATATATATATATATAATTATTGATTTTTTTAATTATCGTTAAGTGAGACAGAATATCTAATTTATGAAATCAGATAATAAATTATTATTAGATAGAGATAATTACATATGTTAATTTTGAATTAACTGATATCTAGATAATTATCTAATTAAAATAATATTTAATTCACAGTAATTCTCACGAGTCAATCACTGATTGTGTATCAAAAATTGGCACGGCTACTGTGATGCCATGTGGCACTATAATAGTGAGTGTGCAACACTGTAGTGCCACATGGCACTGCAATTGTGCACAATTATAGTGGGTCTCATTGTAAATGCTAATTTTACAATTAAATATTATTTCAGTTTATCCCTAAAAATCTAGTACGTCATTATCTAGAATATATACAGATATTATTCTAATGACCGTGGTTGTTGAAAGAAGAGGGGAGAATCAGTTGATCAAATCATCGGTTCGTCAATCAATAGTTGAATTGAGAATACGATCGGTGTCAGAGAGTTTTTCTTCTGTGATTAAATGTTAATTAAATCTCTAAAAGAATAATCCTCATGTTCTTTTAGAGAATGGTCTCACTAAAATCATTCTCAGTAAATCTCTAGATCTCATGTGTTGAGAACATCTAGAGACAGAAAAAGTGTCTTGTAATATTCTACGTGCCCACACACGCCCTAGTCCGTTGAAGATTGACTTGGAAGATCTTGGTGTGGATCTCAGAGTCTACTGATTGTCATGGGATCGGAGGATCGATCAGTTTTTATAAGGACACTTGATATAGACTACAAGAGGTATATAATTCCTAACCTTGCATGTTGTAGATTTAACTTATAAATATATAATTGATCATGACTGATTGAAATAGAGTTTTTAATAAAAGTTTTTATTTAGTAATCGTGGCGTTGCGCAAGTTTTGCTTTATTAAAATATTCGATTTTTATTGAAAGCTCAATTTTTTAAAAGGCCATGCGCCTCCACGCTTCCGCCGCGACGACCAACACCGATTTGATACACGCCATGGTAGTAATTTGGGTTAAATAATAAATGGTCTTTCTTGGTCTTATACCTTAGCATATATATATGGTATTTATAGAGTTGTAGGACTCTTGTCTAACCTAGTAGATATTCGCATGCCTCTATGACTTTGTTCAGAGCTGATAGGGTGGTTAGAGAGTGATTGAATATAAGAGCGAGCATTTAATGCGAATGCATTTAATATGACATGTCCCAATCTGATACGTGCCATGGTAGTAATTTGGGTTAAATAATAAATGGTTGTTCTTGGTCTTATACCTTACCATATATATACATATATATGTGCAATACCGTTAGTCTTGGTATCAAAGCCAAATCTGGTAACGGTATTTACTGTTTCAATACAATATCTGCATAATGATCGTTTTTCACCGCCTTTATGGATGGTTATTGACTTTATTGTAACTTAATTGCTTCTTTGAATAATTATTTTTATTTAATCTCACTCTCTGCTCAAGTGGCTGGTTATTTTTATAATTGATTATTTCTCTATAATATTTATTTTATCTAATTTGTGAATCTGTTTTATCAGATGTTGACTTATAACCTTCCATTTGGTTAGCTTCAGGCACCTCAATAAGACCTCTTACATACATAAATCCCCGTGGTAGGGTGGTTGTAGGCGCAAAGAGGCGAAGGGAGAACCTGGTATGAGGTTGAGAAGTCATAGCAGACAGTAATCAAAATACAATATGAAATTTTCAATCATAAGAATAATTTAGTTATTTTGAGTCATGAGTAAATTATTTAGAAGTAATTCTTCTAGTAGTAGTAGGTCTACAATAACTTCAATTCCAGACATAATAAAAGAAGAACATTTTAAATACTTAGAAGATGGTCAAGTAGATCATAGGGTATGGAGTATACCCAAAATCTCAAATAAAAATATTTACAAATGAACATGGTCTGTTGCTTCCTTCAAGTCTCATGATCATGTTAAAAAAATTGAAAAAATATAAGCTCTTGGGAAAGAGGATGAAACCTGTCGATTACTTTCTTCTAATGAAATTAAACATCACTTTCAAGAAGGATATAATTTCCTTCATTTTGATTTAGTCCAGATTAGAGTTAAACCACTCACAAGGAGATGCATAAATACATCTGTCTTGTTAGCCTTGCATGATGCAAGATTTGTAAATTTTAATGATAGTATTTTAGGATTAATTAAATCCTCACTTTGTAATGGTCCAATCCATTTTGATTGTTTCTCAGTTTTTCTGTTAGTTTAGCAGACCTTCATATTCTAAAATCTCTAACTTTGAATATCAAAACTAGTGCTTATCAAGTCCTAAAATGTACCAAACCTCTATCTTTAATTTTTAGAATACATTACAAAGTTACTAAAACAAATATGAATTTTCAAGCCATTAATAGGAGTCCCAAAAATCTAACCATGTTGTTTCAATCTAACCAAAGTAATGTCAATATTAGAGTTCCCAAGATAATTAGGTGGTCTGATATTACTTTGCCTTCAAATTGGCTTTTAATAAATGAAAGCCAACCCACTCAAATACTACACCCAATTAAAGATGTAGAATACATGTAGCAGTACATGGCCGTGGTACAGTTAAAATTAACTTCCACTCATCTTTTAATTCTAATTCTCAAATTAGGGAATATAGCCAATTTAGTACCCATATGAAATCTTTTTCTGAATCATCCATTAATAATGATCAAGATCTTAAGATTAAACAATTTGAACAATAATTAAAAAATAAAAAATTTAAGACTTAAAGGCATAGCCACAAATTTTCAAGTTAGTCAGTTAGCCTTTGATAATAAGTCTGAACAATCTGACGAAGCTGAAACCCCTACTGAATCAGATTTCCATGGAACCACTCCTCCTATTAATTCACAATTCTTAGTCCTAAATTTAGGCACCATGAGCCAAGAATACAAACTAGATTGAGAAGGTCTATCCTAACACAATAATAACCTAGCCAATCTTAATAGACGTAATAGGTTCAGATATTCATATAATATGGATCAAAGAAAATTCATACTTGCTGAATGGAAGACATTCATGCAAGAATTCAGAGTTGACATGTTTTTCCTTGATTATATCGAGAATATATATGAAAAGAATATTAAAGTGATTTCCAAATCCAAATGAGTCAAGGAAGACTTCAGTGTGGTGACAGCTAGTCATCCACCACCTAAAAAATCATAATTAATCTTAAAAATTCTTTAATCACTGATTCTTCTTACAAGATTTTAAGGGAAGAATAACCTAATAAAAAAATTGTTTAACAACTCAATTATGCCAATGAAATTTTAATTATAATAGGTAAATAATTAGATAAAATTAAAAATAAGGTTGATGTTCTTACTGAATCTAAACCTAACGAATCTCTAAAAGAATAACATTTAATAAATCTTTCAGATAAAACTACTTTGAATATTGTTCCCCTTAATAAACAGATAGATAAAATGCTTCAAGATTTGAAGAATAAATCTGTTGAATCATCTTCTTCTATTAAGGTTATTAACCAAGATAGTAGTTCAGAATCAGAAAGTTTTAGGTCAGAATCCATCTATGAGTCATCCACAATCCAAGAATCTTCAAACATTAACAATATTGAAGATACATTTAAAAATTTAGAAATTAATAAATTAGAAAGGAAGTGACATAAAAGGCCTATTCCTCATGACATTCAAATTACTGAAAATTTTGTAGTTAATCAATTTTCTGTTTCAGCAGAAAATTTGTATGAATGGAATATTGATGGACTTTCCGAGCAGGAAGTTCTCAATAAATTGCAGCACATGACAATGGCAGCTAACAGTTGCATTACCACACACAATTTACTTCACAATGAGTTAATAAATCTTTTAGTCACAGAATTCACAGGAATGCTACATTCCTAGTGGAAAAAAAATCTCACAGAAGAATCCAAAAATACCATTCTTTCAGCAGTAAAGATTGATGTCGAAGGAAACTCAATTGTTGGACATGATCAGAAAACGATACCTGTGTCATCAATACACTCCTTTATACAATAATTGAACACTTCATTGAAACGCCAAGTAATGTTACTTCACGTATCCATGATCAATTGACTAATCTTAGTTGCCCAACCCTAAGTGATTCTAACTAGTACACAAAGTTTTTTTCCAGAGTAATGACAATGGATGATAGTATTCAACCCTTTTGGAAAGAAAAATTTATAAATGGATTACCCAAGTTGTTCACACACAAAATAAGAACATTCTTTAGTAATGACCTAGGAAACATAGACTATGATAGTCTTACCTGCAGTACACTAATTACTAAAATATATAAAGGAAGGTTTGAAAATGTTTATTGATATGAAAATACATAAACAAATAAAAAAATAAAATAAAAGTGTCAAATATGAATTAGGTAATTTTTGCGAGCAGTATGGTTTACCCGTTATTGCTCCTTCCCAAAAAAATATGAAAATTTTCATTTAAGCCCTAAAAGGACCCACAAGCCTTATAAGATAAATTACCATAAAAATAAAAACTTTGACCAATACTTTTCAAAGAATAAAATTCTTGATAAATGTTTCTCTAAGAATAAAAATTAATTAAAAATTTAATAAGAGTAAAATTAAGTGTTTTAAATGTGGTCAAATTGATCAATTTTTTAACACTTGTCAAGTTAAAAATAATAATCAAGACGACGATAACTTCATCAAAATCAAGAAATGACACATAATAGTCAGAATAATAATTCAAGATTTTGATTTCACTACAATGGCTCTTGTTGATTCTAGAGCATATTTAAATTATATGTAGGAAGGACTCGTTCTGACCAAGTATTTCAATAAGACTAAAGAATCTATTTCTTCTGCCCAATGGTACTCGTATGCATATCAAGTATGAAATACTCAAAGTTCATATTTACCAAGACAATGTATGTTTTAAAATATCATCTGTCTTAGAAAAAAATATGATTGACAAACTTATTTTAAGTTTACCATTCATTTTTCTGTTGTATCATTTTACCACAATGCATGATAAGATAATTACTTATCTCATGCATGAACCTGTTAAATTCAAATTTCTTTCTTTTTCTCACAATGAGAAATTGAAAACATTAAAACAAAATTCAATTTTTAAAACTATAAATCTAATTTCTTGTAGAGAAAAACAACTATATTATCTGAAAGATTGAATAAAATCTAAAAGAATTGAAGAACAACTTCAAAATCCTGCTATTCAAAATCAAATCTTTGAACGAGGAGTTCCTCGTTTAATGATTAATTACAAGCCCCTTAACAATATTTTGGGATGAATAAGATACCCAATACCAAACAAAAGGGTCTTAATCAACAGATTGGGAAATGCTATTGTGTTCTCTGAATTTGAATTTTAGCAAATCCAGATCGGCAAGTACAAAATTGCATTTGGTAACTATAAATGGAAAATAATACCATTTGATCTCAAAAATGCTCAAAGAACAATAAATGAAATTTTCAACCAATTCACTCATTTCTTAAATGTCTGCATATACTAGTTAAATTTCTCGATTGTTTACATTAGTAATATTATTATTTCTGAATATGTTAAACCATACTAGAGACACTTTAAACTGTTTGCCAAAATAGTTCAATTATCTCTACAAAAAAATCAAATTGTTTCAATCTAAAATTAGATTTTCAGGATAAAAATTTTATTATTCCATTATTAAAAAATTTGATCAAATCATACAATTTGTTTTGATTAATTACAAATATGAAAAACATGTTTTGAGATTAATTCCAAATAAAGTTTTATCACGTAACAATCTATATTTAAATTTAGCAATAATTAAATTCATGACTCCCTTACCTGTAATCTTTTGCAGAAAATCATACCAAGATTCTGCAACGGAGAAATATGAGGAATCTCGCCTACTATAAAACAGAAAGGTAGAGCCTATAATATTCAACCAAAATTCTTTTAAAATCAAGAAACTCAATGGCAGGGCAACCGTTTTTGCTAAAAATTCTCATCCATTAATTATGGTCATAATGGATCTGAATATCCAAGAAATGACTGGATTAATGAATTTGAGACAATTTTGGAAGAAATTGGATTGGGCCATGATTTCAATTCAACATTAATTCAATGGTATGAAAAATGAGAAAAAATAGGTTTTCACCAGGATAATGAAATATGTTATGATAACAGTAAAATTTTAACTGTGAACCTATTAGGACACGCAATTTTTAAAATTGAATTTTGACAATATAATCAAAGAAATTTTTTATACTGGAAGGGACTTTCTTTGTCATGACTGATGGATTTCAAAAAGATCATAGGCGTGCCGTGGAATCTTTAACAAAACAAATTAGCATCACTTTCCGAAATCATGTGGGAATGATAATGGTTCAATAATATAAGAGTCTTCAACTAAAAAATTGGCCATTAAGGCCCAAAACAATGATGAGTTTTCTACTCCTAACCGAGCTCAATCAACAATACTCAGGTCCATCAGACCCAATCACCAATCAACATCGATCAACCAATTTGACCTAATTAATCAACCTCTTGATGACAAATCATTCAATCGACCAATCACCAAATACAAAAAATCAATCCAATATTTCAAAAAAATCTCCAGTGAAAATCTCTTTCATATTAAGATCTCATTTGCTTATTTGAAAGAACCTGCTGAAATAGGGAAATCTTATTTCATTCTAAATTTTCATTTCGTCCTTGGATACATAGAAAAATATAAATCCAAAACCAAATCAAAGTCAAAATTGAAGTAGGAGTTAATGCAAAAAATGCTCCTCCTCCTAGAAGACAATATTGACTCTTGACTCCGAATCATCTGCAGAGTCAAGTCACAAATTAAACTAAAAATCCAAAAACTCCAATCGCCTAGCAAGGATACCCTTCGGCAATTGAAGGACTCATTTGATAATATTAACCTCAGTGATAATAAATAAAGAAAAATCATTCACATTTGACAAAATGCCAAGAATCAATTGATGAATCATTATGACACCTCAGCACAATGCAACGGTGGCTTCTCCACAATCAATAATGAACGCACAAGAATTCAAGATAACAATTATCAAGGAATTAATGCACAAACACAATGACATTTCAACGACATCAATCATGCCAGAGAAATTATGAAGACACGAAAACTGAGATAACAATTACGGAGAGAATCTTTGTAATTTATCTCTTTCTATAATTATTGTACTAGTTGTCAAATAATTAGATAACTATTCACATTTGACAAAATGCCAAGAATCAATTGATGAATCATTATGACACCTCAGCACAATGCAACGGTGGCTTCTCCACAATCAACAATGAACGCACAAGAATTCAAGATAACAATTATCAAAGAATTAATGCACAAACACCATGACATTTCAACGACATCAATCATGACAGAAAAATTATGAAGACACAAAAACTTAGATAACAATTACCGAGAGAATCTTTGTAATTTGTCTCTTTCTGTAATTATGTACTAGTTGTCAAATAATTAGATAACTATTCATACTTTTTACTATTCTTAGTCAAAAGTAGGAATGAAAAATGTTTGTACTCTTGTATAATAGAATAATTCATGTAGTGACGGGTTCTCGGTAAACTCCATTTTATTTGGCTATAAATATGCAGCTCTCTCCCATTTGTTGGACAGAACTGGTTTTTCACTCTTAACTATTTGAGAGCAAAACTTATTTTGGAAACAAAGTTTTCTTCCTTTCCTCTTTTGTAATCTTCTTCTTCTTTTTCCTTCGACATTAAATAGTGAATGAGAGCACTATTTAATTGTTGCCAATTAATTTTACTGTTTGTGTAAGTTTTTAATCTAACACCTTAATACAGTTTTTACTATTTTTGTGCACTCTTAATACACAATCTTTAAGTACTTTAAATTATAAGCAATATTGCTAGTCTTGGTATGAGAGCCAAACCTGGTATTGGTATTTACTATTTCAATACAATATTTGCATAATTATTGTTTTCACCGCCTCTATGGCTACTTAAATAAAAATGAAGAACAAAAAAATCTCTTGTTAAACTTAATTAGTAAAATTAAGAATCCAGAATTAAAACAATACAATATATATATTGAAAAAAGTTATACTCATCAAATCTCAATTGTTTCAATGTTTTTTAAATAAGATTGTTTGTAATAGAAATAAGTAGTTGCACTAGGAGATCCCAGTAAGAATCACCTCCATAGCACCGTCATCATCTAAATCAATTCAACATTATTAAACTAAAATAAAAGAGTTAACAAATGAAAACATGAAAAGTAGGTCAACAGAACCTAAACGAATGTCTATTATATATTATCAGAAATAAAAGAAGAACAAAAATACGAAGCATTCTAGTACCATGGAGGAGTAACTATACTAGGGACGTTGGACTTCAAATAATATGCAACATGATTACCCTTACGATAAATGTAAGTGACAACAAAGTCTATCTGAGCTAAAAATTTAAACATATTTTTCAAGTAGGACGTCAACGCCAAGAAGCATTTCGAGATCTAAAACTAAGAACAACCAACACATAAAGAGAATGACTCTCTAACCATAATGATCTCCGTCCAAAAGTTCAAGCATAAGCAATCGCATGGATAGCACAAACTAACTCAGTCTGGAAGGTAAAATATACGTTGAGGTGGATGACAAAACACCTCTTAGGAAATCCTATAGAAGATAAAAAATGTCCCCACAACCTGCAAACATATTGTAGATACTGTATTTTATCTGGTCCAATATTTTAAAAATATAAATTTTATTTTTTGGCTCATATACTAGTCTAAGACTCTATGTATGATTTAAAATATAGCCCAAAGACTAAAAATAAGAGAAAGAGATTCTTCATTTCTATTCATTTTTCATTTTATCCTATTCTTTTTCTTAAGATAGTTTAAATTTTTTGCACTTTAGCTTACAATATATCTTGTTCATTATTCTTCATCATCTTTCTTCTTGATACTCATGTAGTTGATTTTTTTGTTTCATTTTTCATACATAAGTTGTTTGTGCCTTCTTTATCATTTCTCCTACTCTTAATCTTAAGTTTTATTTTCATGCATTGTTGATTTCTCTACAAGTTTGATAATGAGATGTTTTTGTCATCAACTCAATCAATGAGGATGAGGATAAAGCTTTTGAGGGGTGTAAAATTAACTCAATGTGAATCAACTCTTTAATGGGTTGAAAATGTACATTTGATGAAAAGATCTCCTATGATAATTTCTCATACATAAAAATACATAAAATAGAGAGTAAAACTTCTATACAATATTATGCAAATATTTAAACTTTGAATTTTTTTATGTTCTTACAAGTCTTTTCTTCTTATTTTTTTAAATTTTGTTCATAATCTTTGTGACACTTGTTTGAACTAATTACCATCCATGATCATTTCTAGCCATTGAGGAAGAAAAAAATGGTAATTAGTTAACTAAGTAGTCCAAAGTAAAAATGGTATAATTATATCCCAAACAAAAATATTCTATTTTGAAAGTTTTATTGATTTTTCTTTAGTGACACTTGTTTGGACTATTTATCATCCATGATCATTCTTAGCAATGCAGGAAGAAAGAAAAAATGGTAATTAGTGAACTAAGTAGTCCAAAATAAAAAGGGTATATTTATATCCCAAACAAAAATATTCTATTTTGAAAGTTTTATTGATTTTCTTTTAGTGACACTTATTTGAACTGGTTACTATCCATGATCATTCATTTACTATTTGATTGACAATTAGGGGAAAATGATAATTAGAAGGCTAAGTTGTTCAAAATAAAAAATAGGTATATTTATGTCCAAAAAAATCTATTTTTGTCATCATTTTCTTTACGTGACAATCAGTGTAAGTAACTATCGTTCATAATTTTTTGCTATTTAAATAGAAATTACTGAAGAAAATAATAGTAATTAGTAGACTATGTAGTCAAAATTTATATATTTATATCAATTATGCGTTTACATGTGTATATATGTATGTATATACTATTTTAATAAAATTAAATATTTACATAAATTAATTTATTTAAATATAATCATTGAATATTTATATTTTTTATAATAATATGCCTCCTCCTTTTTTAATTTAATTTATTTTTTATTTTTTTATTTTATTTTTTATTTTCTTNTTCTTTTTATTTCTTATTTATTTATGTATCATTGTCATAATGCCTTACTTATAATGTGATTCTTATCCCATTCATTTATTATTAGAGTTATTTTTTATTTTCTTTTATTAATATACATTAGTGTTATTTCAAATTTATATTTTTATGCATCTTCTTTACATGTTTCACACCGCCCATCTTTTTTACTCTATACACTCTCGTATATATCTAATTTTTCTTCCCCCCCCCCTCCCCCTCCATTTTTCTTTATATTTGTTGTTCTCTTATTTATTATTTATTTATGTATCATTGTCATAATGCTTTACTTATAATGTGATTCTTATCCCATTCCTTTATTATTAGAGTTAGTACTCATATATGTGTGGATTACAATATTAACAATTAGATTTAAATTTTGTTAATTTCATTATTTAGTTTTCACTAAAAAATTGATGACAGACTTTGAGTTTTTTTGAGATACCAAATTTCTCAAACTACTGATGTGAAAGGTTATTTTAGAATACCAAGAATAACTCCAATAATATTTTAATTTTAAAAAAATAAAAAATAAAAAATATTTTTCAATGATCTTTATACCACCCATTAAAGGTCATTTACTTTGATTTATTTTTTGATACAAAAACGTACCTAATGGGACATTCCAAAATTAATTTCTTTCACTTTTATTTATTTCTTTAACATTGTTTCAAAATATAATTTGGATAATATTTGATTAAATTTGGTAACATTTTTACGATGGATGTTGTGGGGTGCTAATACCTTCCCCTCACACAAATGACTCCCGAACCAACTTTGAGTTTTCGTAGACCAAAATTTTTGTTTTAAATATTGGGTGACCAATCACACCCGAAAATGATTGGTGACGACTACAAATTTTTTTATTCAAAAATAATTTTTTCAATCCCCGCTCCACATCGCGTGCACGTTGCGACACCTATGACTACAAAATATCACTCTCCACGTTCACCTAAATCCAGCTTGATGGGGGAGTACGTCAAAAAATTCTTGAGATATGAGGAGATCTAGAATGAAGACCGAAAATATTTGTACGTCAAAAAGATAAATGTTTGTACTTTTGTATAATAGAATAATTCAGGTAAGTGATGAATTTCCGATGAACTCCACTTTATTTGATTATAAATATGTAGCCATCTCCCATTTGTTGGGCATAACTATTTGAGAGCAAAACGTGTTTTGAAAACAAAGCTTTCTTCCTTTCATCTTTTGCAATCTTCTTCTTCTTTTTCCTTCAACGTTAAATAATGAGCAGGAGCACTATTTAATTGTTGTCAATTAATTTTACTGTTTGTTTTAATTTTTAATCTTACACCTTAATACGGTTTTTACTATGTTTGTGCACTCTTAATAAACAATCTTTAAATACTTTAAATTATATGCAATATCACTAGTCTTGGTATCAGAGCCAAACCATGTAGGAGTAACTATACTGGAGACGTTGGACTTCAAATAATATACAACACGTTTACCCTTCAGATAAATGTAAGTGACAACAATGTCAATTATCATTTCGAGATCTAAAACTAACAACGACCTACACATGAAAAGAATGCAATTTTATCAAAAGCGTCCCCACAACTTGCAAACCTATGATTACAAAAATCGCTCTCCACGTTCTCTTAAATCCAACTTAATGGGAAAGTATGTCAAAAAATTCTTGAGATATGAGGAGATCTAGAATGACGACTGAAAATATAAAATTGCATAAGTGTTAAAAACTACTTAATTAAATTATGCATTCTCTCAATTTAAAAAAAATCCGTCTTCCGAACTGTACAATCAAATCAAGACAATAGTTTCAGTAAAGATAAATTTGCTCCCAAATGTTTTAATGTTAAAAAGGATCCAAAGTAGCGAGAATCCAAAAGAAACAGTTGGCATGAGTCAACTGCCATGTCATGCCATCCCGCAACAAATAAAATTTTTGAATTCCGAGGTGGTCCATTCCATCCAAACAGAGCCTTAAAATCAGAGTTCATAACAAACAAACAGACACGCCCTCCTTTACAACATTTATTATTTTTTAAAATAATAAAATCAAGTTGATTATTTACTCGTATCTTAATTTTAAATCATGCTGATTAATGCTAATGTGTGCATTAACCACCCACCCATTCCATGGCCCCACAAACAGATTCCTTGGGACATCGTATATTTTAATCCTTTGATCTTGATGGTTCATTTATTCCAAGATTGTAATCTGCACAGTTTAATATCATGTGCGAATTTTCTTTAATATCATATATTCTTATGATTTTTTCCAAAAAAAAGGGTGATAGAGGAGGGAATTATTTTATCTATCCTTGCTTTAGACAGTTTCAAGATTCTGGACCATTTGATCTGATGTAAATGACCAAACATGATATGAAATATTGAAATATAAAAAATCAGTGATGTATTTTTTTCTCAGCTAATAGGTTATTTGAAAAGGGGTGGACAGGAAAAATCATTGGAGTACATCATTGTAGAAATATTTTAAAGTACAGCTTAACTCAATTATACTAACTAAAATGAGGATTAGGAAAAAGATTTAGTCATAAAGAAATTAAAAAAGAAAAGAAAGAATATTGCTTTGAGTCCCAGCATGAAAGGGGATTTGGTCATATACATGTAAAAAAAAAGGTTAGCTAAGCGGCTGCCTGGTGGCATCATACCATGCCTTGCCTCTTACGTCTCCCCCAAAGCCTCAATCCCCTTTCCATCTGATCTGTGTGTAGTTGACCCTTTCTGCCTACTCCTCACCAAACCCTTCCTTTATTCTACCATTTTGGATTTGGAGAAAGATCATGTTGGTCCTGTCTAAACTAATTACATTGTTTTCAATAATTTATATTAATGATGAAAAATATATACATTTTAGGTATTTTTCATGCATGAAAAGAGTTGGATCATTGAACAAACAACTAATGATATGTCACCGGGTTAAAATCGATGCTCAAATTTTCACCACCGTGCGGCATTAAGTCTCACTTAGCCAGCCTACCAGGACACTCAAATAACAACTCACGAGTATGCGCACCAAAAGTTTAATGAAACACTCACAATGAGAGCCTACGTGTATATGTGTCATTAAGGCAGCACACACACTTACATGCTATCTACATTTAAAGGCTATCTACAAAACTATACAGTTGACGGCCCCAACCGCCCTAGGGTTTACTGGCACCAACTAGCATGCGCCACTAAGGTGTGCAGTTGACACCCTTAACTGCCTAACATGTGCTAGCACCAACCAGCGTATGCCACCATGGCACTGCAGGATTGTCAACTCCAACCGCTAGGCATGCGCTAGCACCAACCAGCGTGTGCCATCAATGCGCATGGTGGTTTGCACCAAAACTGCCACGCCCTATGTTGCCACGTGTGATGGCAGTTGCACCTAACTACCATACTATGCTGTCAAGTCTTGAAGTCTACCATGTGTCCCAATAGTTATTGTCCTTAACACACTATATACCAAACATGCCTTTGAGCAACTACCCATAACTGCCCACGTTCGTGCAACTGAATCAATGTCATGCGCCCATATGCGTGTCAATGTCTCCCCACATCACTCGCTCATTGCTTCAAGCGTTTATGCGCTAATGTATCATGCTGATCCATTACCTTGCACGCACAAGCACATGCTACACCGTGCAGCATGCGTGCGCTCCACAAGCACCAAAGCGCGCCGCAATGAGCTCCATGCACACATGACACCAATTAAGTCAGCCTACCTACACTATGTCGTGTCACATGTGCTTGCCCTGACTTGTCCGCAACTATCCCACACATTGAGCCCCCTAACCCATGTGTGGCTTACATACCAGGGTGCCCCCACACCGTGAACCCTTATCATGTTATTAACTTGCATGCTGGGTTGCACACATGCCATGCCTTGACTTGCATGATGAGTTGCCCCCATGCCATGCACTCATTTCATGCCATCGACTTGAATGTTAGGTTGCACCTACGCCATGCTCCGTTGTTTCTTCTAAGCCACTCTCTCTTGATGCTTTTGAGCCCTCACAGCTGCCTTGCTTGGGTGGTGTGACCACCATAGGCATAACGCTACACTGACCTTGACATGGCCCAAGGCTAGGCCATGTCTTGGCGTCTCACTCACTGTCAAAGGCCTAACAGAAGGAACATACCCAGACAACTTGGAACCTTAAAATTGTGTTGTTCTTATGCACTTATACACTCACATGTAGTACTTTTGTAAGATTTTGTTAAACATTAATGTATTATAACCCCTAAATTGCATATTTTATATTTTGAGACCCCTAGAAACATATCATGGTTCCGCCAATGGCCAATGGTCATACATAGAAGTACCTGTTAAAAAATATAAAAAATGTACGAGAGCTGATTCCAAATCTAAACAAAAACTCCCTCAATAAAACTAAAAAGGTAACATCATGTTGTAACCTTCGGCTCTGCTAAGTTCTATTCAAATCTACTTAGATCTGGTCGATTGTGGTAGCTTGATCGAGTGGCGAGGGAGAGAACGTCACTGCGGGAGAGACAGACACTGAGAGAGAGAGAGTCGCTGAACTCCATAGCGAGATGAGCACTGCGAGTAGAGAGAAGCCATAGTGAGAGGGTAGACATCTGTGAGTGAGAGAAGATGCAAGATGGCTAGCGAGAGAGAGAATGTGACTACAAGAGAGGAAGAGAGAGGGAAGCAGAGGGTGGAGCCGCTGAGGAAAGATTTTTTAGGGGTTTCTATGAAGAGAAGAGAGAGGGAGGGATAGCGAGAGTAGAGAGAGAAAAGAGAGGGAAGGAGAGTGAGAATATAAAGAGAGGGAGGCAGTGGTGATAACTGTACGACTACGAAGAGAGGGAGGAAGGCAAGTGGGTGATAGCTTTTGGGGTTTGTACAAAGGGTATACTATATATAAATTGTTTATTTTTATTTATAACTCGGTTCGATTCGGTTCATAATCACATTACTTTTCAAACCAAACCGAACTTGCAGTTTGGCAGAAATGTCGAACGAACCGAGGTGACTTATATAACCGACCGCGGTCATTTTTTATTCGGTTCGATAACAATTTTTTCACCCATACTGAAACCATTATAAAAGACTTGATTTCTTATAACGGTTTTCCCCTATAAAAAAACCAAGTATTTTATAGCAATTTTTGCCCTTATAACAAAATCATGTATTTTATAGCATTTTCTACCCTATAAAAGACTCATTTTTATAGCAGTGGTGGACCGCTATAAAATTTCATATATATATATATATATATATATGTATATCAATTTTTAATACCCCTGTGTGAAATAACATTTTTACAATCCACTTTCTTTTCAAATTAAATATATTCATAAGCAAAAAAGAGAACTCTAAATAACAATATATATAATAAAACTAACTCTTACATATCCATTCATAAAAATTAAAAATATGAATAAGTCTTTTTCTAATTTTCTACTTAAAGTCATCTAAAATGTGATTTATAAGTATAAAAAGTTACTGATTATGAAAACGACACGTCTCTTCTAAAAAAGTCTAACCAATAAGTTATGCTCACACAAACGAGTTTTTCTTCCATCATTTTATAGTGTAGACCTACAAACATATTAAAAGTTGTCAAATTGAGAATGATCGTAGACATTTCTGATTCTTTAGCATAATCCTTCAAAGTTACATCCAAGTTGTGGTTATTGTCCATAAATGCCTACTTGAACATAAACTCCATAGTAAATTTACTAATTGGTAATAATATAATATTGTTGCAAACATAATAGAGAGAGCAGTATAGTTGAATAGGAGAACGGTTGAAAAATCCCAAAATAGAGACCATGTATTTTACGAGTTCGGTTGAAAATCCCAGCTCTTTGTACTCTTTAAAATTTATGTATTGAATAGGAGAACGAACTCCTTTTAACCAACACAAATGACAATGACAATGTGTGAGATAACATTATAGCGTCTAACCTGGGGCGATGCCAATATTTCTTTTAAGGTGAGTAAAATATATCAATAACAAGAAAGATTAGAGGGGTAAAATGAGAACCAGCGAAAATTCAAAAATTTTAATGAACAAATACATAATTTTTAAGTAATTTAAATATTGTTAGTGGCATATTTTAATATTTAAGTTATTTAAATATTTTGTTAATGTGGCCTCTCCCTTTCCTCTAACAGGTTAAATATATATTAACTTTTAATATTTTCCGAAACATGTAACTAAGCATGTCCATGTATCCCTTCAGCTATGGGAATGGAGCGAGAGTATATTATGGATTTGTTTCTAATTATTTCACTTGAATTTAAATTATTCGATTCTCAAAATGGTTTAATAAATATATTTTAGTCTGTTTTAAAAAGTTTTTTATCTCCAAGAATCTAGTGGTCTCCACCGAATTTCAAAAGGAAAAAATTATCCGGGCGAGTCTTTGTACTTAATTATTGAAAAATATTTAAAGCCTCTGCCTATTATGAATTTTGAATAGGCATATGATAGAATAAACATCATTGTTATTATTTAAAGATATCAAAATCCATCAAGGTAATTGTTATTAGTGATGATTTGACTTATGAGATTAGGATAACTCTTGACAGCAACAATAAGATGACTCCACAACATGACAATTTATTTATCCACAAACAATTAATTGTAGCCATTGACATTCATTTCAAGTCAATTTTACTAAAACCAATGGAGAACTATTTGCACAAGTAGGACAAATTTTGCTGAAAAATAAAATATATAACACATGGTGAATTACTAGAGTTTTAGATTAAGTTTATTCGATAACGTGAACAGTCAATCATTAATTTATGAGTTAATATATCATCACTGATTAGGCTTTTTTTTCAAATTTTAATTATTTTTATTTTAAAATAAAAACAATTAACTTGATAAAATAAACTTAGTCATTCAAAAATGATTCAATCTCGTATATAAAGCAAACATAAATTAAGAGATTAAAGAACTAAATACATAGTTAAAAGAACAGTATTAATTATGAGGAATGTAGCTGTGCAGGTACACCATGTGCAGGAGTTGGATAATAGGGTTAGTTGATATTGGTCGTCTACCCAACTTAGGAAAGTACCAACCTCATCTATAAAGGCTCCATTGACACTCAGTTTCTTAATTTAGCAAAGAAATCATTAAAAATGTTGTAGCATTACAAAGATGAGGCTTATTAATTTTGTATGCACGTTAATTTAATTAGGAAGGATTTTTTTTATGTGAACATTTTTCAGAAACCGTCATTAGAATAATAATAAAATGATATTTTTATTTTTAATGTGGTTCGACTAATTTATTTACATTCACAAATATCTCATTAGATTATCTTCATTACATACATAACATCAACACAATCACCTAACCCAAATTTCATTACACCTAAATCTAAACTCAACATACATAAATCATAACTATCTTATTTTAGACAAAAGTCAGCACTCTCGATCCGACTTGAGCAACACATAACTTGTAAACCATATTCAATATAAGCAAAGTCCTCTAACTAAACTCTCAATATGATGGGGTATCCCTTCTAGTATAGAGCCTTCTATTACATCTTAAGGTTGCCCTATATCTTTTAGCGTAGAGCCTACTCACTAAGTAAAAGCTGCTCTCTTTAGAGTTTTTAGTCAGCTCTCACTCACTGTCAAAGTAGAGTCATCAAACTCTTTACCTTATATTTATAACCATTCAAAGCCTTAATCTCTTTCTTACTCAAAATAAGAACTCATTCAATACATAATATCACATGATAGTTTACTTAACTATTAACTTCACAAAATTAGAAACATATCTTCAAAGAATTTGAGACATATTTTTTAACACACATAAGACTCCACTTTTAGTTTAAGTAGTTCTTTGAATCAGGTTTAATAGAACACAACCACATATCTTATTGCTTGGGATGAGGGCCAAAATAGTCTGGGTTGTGTGTCTTAACTATATGTTTAGTTCATTATCATAATAACACGAAAGACATGTTCAAATGAAGATCTCTAATAAACAAAATTTTCAATCCAATGAGAAGGAAGTCGTTTATTACAATCAGTTATGAATAAATATTAATTTCTCTTTTCTTTTATATTAATATATTTATGTGAATGTGCTCTCTTACTGATTGATTGATTGTAGGGAGAGACACTTTACTCATGGTAAATAAGAAAGACATTTAATGTATCATGGTAATAAATTCAAATTGTTTTAGTATAGTTTTGATTTTGAATCAAGGGAGACTATGAGTGGGGTTTGGTTGAGCCAAAAGATAAATAAATTTTAAAATTAAAAGACAGAGTACATATTTCATTCATTCAGTAAAAAAGGCAGATAGCACCACAGGTACATCTTTATCAGTAGTTGGCAGTTGGGTCATTTCAAGCAAATGCTTTTGTAATTTTGTTGTATTTCAATTTCCTTTAATCAATCAATTAATTAATTAATTGTTTTTTTACAGGAAAAAGAGGCTAAGCTGGAATGACACTTCAAAAAACATTAAAGCCAACCCTGGTTGTTTATAACCACTTCCCACCACACTAAAACAGAGCAGGAGCCCCCTAATCATTCTAAAAGCAAAAGCAGAAAAGAAAAAAAAAAAAAGGAAAGCTGAAAGCAGACCAGAAATTAGAAAAAAGAAGAAGATAAAGAGGGGATATTGAAGGAAGAAGAAAGGGTTTCAAGGATTAGAGATGATGCAGACAGAGCAGGCTCAGCAGCAACACCAACAATTAATGGTGCAAAGCTCAGGGAATCTGAGTTTCAGCAGTAATTTGTCAAAGGAAGACGAAGAAATGTCGAGGTCTGCTCTTTCTACTTTTAGAGCTAAGGAAGAGGAAATTGAGAGGAAGAAGATGGAGGTTAGAGAGAAGGTTCAAGCTCAGTTGGGTCGAGTTGAGGAAGAAACTAAGCGTTTGGCCTTGATTCGTGAGGTATTTCTTCAAAAGATTTTGATTTTTGCTCTGTGTCTGCTAAGAGAAATCGAGGATTTGTGGTCTCTGTTGAAATTTTCAGGGAAAAATTCATGCTTTTATAGTTTTGAAAACCTGGGTGATTTTTTCTGTCAGATTTGGAAAAAAATATGGATTTTAGCTGAGTTTTTGTTCTGTGATTTTGTTTAAAATCTTGCCTGGAGAATTCTGTTCGAGAAAGTTACAATTTTTTTCCATGTATTCTCAACAATTGTTTAGTTTTTGTTTTCACAAATAAAAGAAAAACAGAAATGGGATCTAGAAATTAGAATGATTTATGGTCCAAACAAACATCTAGGTGTTAGATTTAGCCCAGAAAATCTGAATTAGAAACTTTCTATGTAACTTCTTTTATGTATCGTGACTGGTGAGTAATGAGAGAAGGTTTTTAGTTTCTTAGGAGACAAAATCATAACTTTCCCTAGAAATCTCCAAAATTTTGCCACAAAACAACCCTCAGGATTCTATTAGCAAATTCTTCCATGATTGCGGAGGCAGATTCGTAAAAAACCCCCTTTGTTCTTAGATAAACAGTGGCTCTTTGGGGACAATTAGGTACAAATTAATAGTTTATGCCCGTCTTTATATTCTTCTATCGAATAAGTTCGATGCCTTCTCCCTGATTTTAAACGTAATTTGTCAGAAAATATACAGAAGTACAATTGGGGTTGAGTTTAAATTATTGTCTAGAGACTAATTCTGCTCATATTTTTCTTCATAATCTTGTTGAAAAACCAATATATTCATGGCTGATACCAAATCCATAAGCCAGGAGTCTGATGAGTGATCATAAGATTCATAACTGTTGGAATGTGTCACACACCACCTGATTTTATCCCTTTTGTGCTGATTAAAATGCTCTAGTATCCTAATCATGTTATCACCTAAGTTTCAAGGAGTAGAAAAATCGAAACTTCTCGATTGTGAAATCTCTAATTCTAAATCCAAATTGGTGTTTACGTGTTTATTGTTGTTGAATGAATTGTGGGTACAAAAACAGGAACTTGAATCGCTAGCGGATCCAATGAGGAAGGATGTTTCTCAAGTGCGTAAGAAGATAGATGCAATAAACAAAGAATTGAAGCCTCTAGGACATGCCTGCCAAAAGAAGGTTAAATTCTTTTCTAACTCCATATCTCTGGTGCTGATTAATCGCTTTATTCATTGTCGTGTGTTATTGATTACGATTGCTAATCCGGTTTTCACTATTTGGAACAGGAAAGAGAATACAAAGAAGCTCTTGAAGCTTTTAATGAGAAGAACAAGGAAAAAGTACAGCTCATTACCAAATTAATGGAGGTTAGAGATTCTTATCTCCTTTCCTACTCGAAACATTTCATACTCCTGATTGTCTTTGATATCTGAAAACATGTTTGGTAGTAGTATTCAAGAAGTCTGCAAGTGAGCATAAAAGTTTTTGAAAACTTGGATAAAAACTGTGGTCATGAGCAGTTAAGATTGGAATATGGATTATGCAAACTTGTTACTGCGTTGTTGGGTAACTTTTCGATTTCAAAAACTTATAATACAAAAACGAAAACGCTACGAAACAGGCACTTAGTGATTCTGAAAACTGTTCTAAACAAGGTATTGGTTTGTAAACTGATCATGTTGTTGCCATGGCTTACTCCCGGGGTTCGATCGTTGATGACGGACAGTTGGTGAGCGAAAGCGAGAGGTTGAGGCTGAAGAAGTTGGACGAGCTGAGCAAGAACGTAGACACCATACACTGATTTAAGAAAAAAGAAACTAGTTGTTGATGATAACCCTTCATTTTATTTAGGTATGTGTGACTTGAGTGTATTTATTTAATTATAAAAGAAGACCTTTTTTATGGTATGTAATTTATAATAGTTTGGGGTGCTTTTGGTTTTGTGTAATTGTATTTTGTTATCTTTATTTGGTTCATTAGCAGTAAAAATTCGAAAAACATTAACTGATTTAGGAAGGGAATTGATCTCCCCCTACCCACATGTTTGTAAACTTAATACTTCTCATCTCTCTCCTTCTTTCTTCTTCCTTCTCTCTTTTCATGTTCAAGTTCATATTTCTCTTTGTATTATGGAATATGGGTCTCTCCCCCTCTCTCAAACTTGATACAATTTTGTTAATTTGGTACTTAAACTTGCAAATCATTGACAAATAAAACCTCTCTCAATGTCCGTTTGCTTTTGTTGGAAATTGGAGAAAAGATTTGGGTTTCTTGATCTTCTAACGAGAAATTGATGATGTTTTGCATTAGTGGATCATATGCAAGTTGTCCGACAGATATGAGAATCGTTAAGGTTTCCGAATCATCTAACGAGTTAAGGTTTCCTAATCTTCGAACGAGAATTGACGTTGTCATGCGTTAGTGTGCCATCTGCAAGTCGTGCTGATATTTAGAATGGTTATCAAAAGTTAGATGAAGAGGTTTAATTGTTAATGATATTTAGAATTGTTATCAGAAGTTCGAATTAGAGGTTTAATTGTTAATGATCTTCGAATTAGAGGTTTAATTGGTAATGATCTGTAATTTCAAGCAACAAATTGACAAAATTAGACTTCAGAGATCATATTGATATGGAGAAAAATCTCTAGTGACATGATATATTGTTTATGTTTTTTTCCGTTCCATTGTCTGTGTGTACAGGCCTTCCCCCTCTTCAGCCAATCCCAAAATCACATGAAAGAGGTAACGGGAGAAGCTTTTTAGCCCCGGGTCATAACAAAAGAAGTGGAAGAATTACTGGAGCAGAAAATGATGGAGATAATAAACCTGGGAAGTATGAAAAAGACCGACCTCGAATCCCTCACCCGTACTCCATTAAGCCTCGAAATCCTGACGGTACTCGTACACAAAAAATTCGTGACCCCCAAATTTAAATGTCATGAGGGGAAAACAAATCCCGCAGACCACATCCAGTAGTTTAGACAAATAATGACGCTGTATTAGCACGATGACAAAATGATGTGCATGATGTTCCCCACTAGTCTGGACGGAGCAGTTCTGAAATGGTATCATTCCCTCTTTATGCATTCAATTACTAATTTTACTGTTATGTTCTCTGGCTTCCTAGAACAGTACTCTACGTATTGAGCAGTCATGGAAGACACCGAGTATCTTTAGACGTTTTCACCAAGAGAGGGGAGTCACTATGGGAATACACCCACAGCTTTAAGGACGAGATTATAAAAATAAAAAATTGATATGATCGAGTTGCCAGACTAGCCTTTAGGTAGGGGTTAGACCTGAAATTACTCATGTTTGAAGATCTATCCAATATGAAACCGTTGTCCATGGTAGAAACCTTTCACCAGGCGCAAGCCTTTATCACTCTACAAGAGGAGAAAAGAAGCATGCACTGAGGAGTTAAGAAAAATGGAAAGAAGTTCGAGACGTGAAAGAAAAACGTCTGACAGAATGGAAATAGAAGACGGGAGAAATAGCAAGTAGGAAAGAACGGGGTACCAAAGGCGGGACTGAGACAGGGTACGCCCAAGGGACAAGGTTTACACGCCGTTGACCATTCCGGTAAACCAACTTCAAGACATGATCAAAGATAAGCATTGGCTGAAAATACCAGTTCCGCTCACAAAAAAGCCAAGCTACAAGGATAAAGACAAGTACTGCTCCTTTCACAGGAGCAACGATCATTACACAAATGACTGTTTCTAACTTAAAGACTACATCAAGCAATTGATAAAAGACGGATACCTCCATCAATTCGTGAAAAAAGAAGAGCGGAAACGGGAAGTTGAATGGATAATCACGGGGAAAACAAATGCGACAATGGGAAACAACTTCTCTGGATCGTCGACACAGTTATTGCACTTACAGGGCAGGAAAGGACAACGAGGAAGGAAAGGAAGATATACTGCAAAAAGTTGACGCTGGAAAAGTGCCAGGATGGATCCTCAAGTGCCAGCGGGAACCTGTCGCTGGTGTTCGATGATCAAGATTTAAAGCATGGCGGGCATCGTAACGATGCTCTTGTCATTTCAATACAAGTCGGCAACTGCTTACTAAGAAGGGTCTTGGTTGATGATGGGAGTGCATTGAACATTCTATAACGGGCATTCATGGAGAAAATGTCAATGGGAGAACATGAGTTGCAAAGAACTTCAGAACTATTGATAGGTTTCAATGGGGCCATTAGCTCTTCAGAGGGAACCTTTGTTCTCCCGGTGCATGCAGACCCCTTCAACTATATGACTGAGTTCATGATACTGAACACATCGTCCTCGTACAATGTTATCCTGGGGAGTACCTGGCTCCAAAAAATGAAAGTCACCCTTGAACTTTCAACTAAGTACTGAAATATCAGTCACAAAAGGGAGTTAAAATGATAAGTGGTGATCAAGCCGTCATCCACATTTGCTCTGTGACTACTCTAGAATTTGTCAAGAAGAAGGTTGCGGATAATGCTAAAGGCAAGAGACCCATGAATTTATAACAATCATAGGAAGACGGACAAGATGTCCCGAGGTATAAGGCAGAGAAAGAAACTGAAATTGTGTGCTTAGAGGAAGGAACTCAGAAGAAGACAAATGTTGGTACCCATCTCGAAAGAAGTGAAAAAGAAAAGTTAGTGAAATTTCTGAGGGAAAATAAGGATGTGTTCACAACTACGACACAGGAGATGCCGGGCATTCCCAAAGAGATCATCTGTCATAAGCTAAATACAGATCCCACTGTGAAGTCATTGAAACAGAGGAAGATGAGTTTTACCCTAGAACAGAATCAAGCAATCAAATAAGAAGTCAAAAAGCTCTTGACATCAGGTTTTATTGGAGAAATGGACTATCCAGAGTGGCTGACCAATGTGGTAATGGTACGGAAGAAAAATGGAAAGTGGAGAAAATGTGTGGACTTTACTAATTTGTACAAAGCTTGTCCCAAAGATGATAAATCAAATGGTTGATGCCATTTTGAGACACGAACTACTCAGCTTCATCGACGTGTACTCAAAATACAATCAGGTGAAAATATTCCAACCTGACTAGGGAAAAACTTCCTTCATTACCGAGTATGGTATCTATTGTTATATAGTCATGCCTTTTGGACTAAAAAATGCAGGTGCTACCTATCAAAAGCTAGTGAACAAAGTCTTCCGCGAACAGATCGGGAAAGGCATGGAAGTGTATGAAGACAACATGCTGGTCAAAAGCTGAAAACGGGAGGACCATATTCGAAACCTCAAAGAAGCCTTTACAGTTCTGAGAAAGAACTCCATGAAGCTAAATTTGAAAAAATGTACGTTTGGGGTAGCTGCCGGAAAGTTCCTCGGGCACATGGTGATACAACGGGGAATCGAGATGCATTTTGTCATCTTTTGCAGGTAGGCTAAGTACTCATCATTCATCCATCAAATCTTAATCTTCACGTTCCTAAGATGTACTTAAAGTTTATTGAGACTAGATCATACATGTAAACATTCACATCCCTTAGCTCATGAACACATTCATGTTTAGTTTAATCTGGGCAATTACTTCAAAACCCAATGACCCAAATTAGTTTAGAAAATATTGAAAATATCATAATTTTGTAATTTTTTTCTATTTTCATAATAGACTGATATGGGCCGTTAAATAAATAAAATAAACGCCCCATATTGACCTAACATGACATAATTAGTATTTAGCTGATAAAAAAGAAGTAATCCAAATCTGATAGAGGCCAATTTAGACTTTAGCTTTGTGTTCAACTTTGCCCGTTCTAGATTGTAACTATTATGACTATCAAATGTTTTTTAGACTAATTATATTACAAGCGTGTCTTGCATGTTATACATAGAAATACTTATTACATAAAAATTTTAAGAATAAAAATTTAGATATTTTATATATAAGAATTTTAATGCTCATACATTATGCATATAAAAGTAAGACGTATTAAACTAAAGATTTGGTAATTGGAATTAAATTATATATAGCATTACTTTTTAAATAATACTGAAATTAATTTTATTTATTCAATTTATCACATTCCTAATAAGTTTTCTTATACAAAAATATAGTTGTTTTTCTCTAAATTGATCTATATAAATTTCTATGTTACTTATAATATGAATAATACATAATATGAATTTCAGAAGTTACTAACGAACAGATTCTTGTTATTTAAAATATAAATATTTATTGTATAAAATGATATTCAATCTTTAGGTACATTCATATTTTATTCATATTCTAATTACATAGTATTACAAAAATATTTGATTTTACAAACTATTTATGAGATTTTTTAAAACATTTAATTTCATAAATTATTTAGGAGAATTTGTATGTAAATTGAATTTAAAACGATGTTTATTCTATAAAAATAATTTGAATCTTTACTTTCTTTCATATTATTTATGTTACAATTACATTATATCATAAAAAAATAATTTTTAAAAATTTTAGGAGAGGAGAGAATATTTTGTTGTAAAAGAGAGGAATTTTATGAGAGATGAGAGGGAAAGAATAACTGGATGTGAGAGAAAATAAATTTTGAAGAGATGAGAGAGGAGAGAGAAATAATAGTTTGGGGGAATAATAGTAATTGTTTGTATTATTAAATGTTATTTTTATGTAGCCATTTAAAATTTTCATTTTTTATATTTATTAAAAATGTGAGACTTTTTGTCTTGTTTGAACTTTGACAAGAATGACTCTATTATAAAAAGTAATTGACAAAAATGATCATTTAAAAGTATTAGATGTAAATATAATTGTTTAATTAATATTATATAGTGAGTGAACATCAAATTTTTAAAAATGTCTTTGTTATCTCTAAAAGAAACTAAACTCATGTCATTCTTATATATCAAAAAAAAAATATAAAGGTAATTATTGAATGTAATTTTAAAATGGAACCGTTAATTTTATATGAGTAATTGGTAATAATATATCATTTACAAGTTTCATTTGAAAATATATACACATTTCTCAAATCTAAGAATTGTATATCTCTAGCCCACAAAATCAAATCAAGTAAACTGTTCATTTTTCATTCTTAATGCATATCCCTTCCCCCTGACCCATAATACTCATCCTAGATATTATTACTCGAATGATTCAAGTAATTATTTATGATTACTTAAACCCTTCAAGTCATTATAAACAATTAATTGAACTCTTCTAGTCGTTATAAACAATGACTTTAACCCTTCAAGTAGTCACCTGGTGTTTGAGTTGTTGACTGATAAAAAAATAATTACTTGAATGATTCAAGTAGTTATTTTTATGACTACTTGAAGGATTCAAGTAATTATTTTTATGACTACTTGAAGGGTAGTCATATGTTATTTGGGTTGTTTACTGACAAAATAGTCATAAACAACTATTTGAACTATTCAAATAATAATATCAATGATTGGATTGTGGGTCAGGGATATGCATCGGGAAAGGATAACATAGAGAAGAAAAATGAACAGTTTATTTGATTTGATTTTATGGGTCAGTAATATAAAATTCATAGATTTGAAAAATGGGTATATATTTTCAAATCATACCCCTAAAAGGTATACTATTATAGATGACCCATTTTATATAACCTTGTTATATTATAGAAAGGAAAAATGATATATATAGACCACTTTCATAGCAGTAAGTTAGAAATTGACCTAAAGAAAATTAAAGTAGATAAATGACAATTTTCTAATTAATTTAGTTGTAAGTTTTTATGATTTGTCTACAATGTCTTTATCTCATGTTTCTACTCATTTTTTTTAATTTGAGGATTAATATCAACAAATCAAATATTTGAAATTAAATTTAAAATATACAATCACCAATAATTCCTATAAATACTCCTAAGTTTATGGAATATTTGAAAGATGATTTTTAAATAGATAATTAGATAAATGAAATATCTAAAAATATTTTAAAAGTCATATTTTAATTGTGATCTATAAATTTACACGACTAAATTAATTTTGTGAAAAAAAAATATCGCATACTAATTTTTTTAAAACGTATTTTAACTATTACTTTTTAATAGGTAATTTAGAGCACAAGTACAAAATTAAAAAAATATATTAAGAATATGTAAAAGAAGAACTAGGCATAAAAATTGGGAGAGAATTTTGGAAAAATGGAATTAAAATCACAAACAAAATTTTCACTAAAATCTCTAAAATCGAGGCATAACGACAAATTTTACCATTAAATAAACAAATTAATAATAGATAAGATAAAGACATTTTACACAACTAATAATTTTTCAAATCACACAAACTAAAAGAAAATCATTTATTTATTACTATATTTTTTAGACTACTTTTTAACTTAGTATCATAAAAATGATCTAAATGTTAAGATTTCTGTTATAGAAATCCGTAACTCTTGTGTTCAACTTTCAAAGCCCGTTTAGTTTTAGCTAATCCAAGCTGACCAATTGGGCTTACAGCTTTCATTAGGTCCATAGACCCTACCTATTCAGTCCATACTATCTGTAGTGTACCTCGTTTCTTATCCTACTACAAATTATTGTGGGTTTGGACACATCTTCGAAAAGAAAAACAAAGAAAAAGAAACCATAGCTAGAAAACTTGAGCTTTAATCAAGAAGGGAAAAGACGTGAGATGTTAATAGTCTAACAAATAATCACACCTCTTCAAAGTAGAATTTCAAGTTCAATTTCTCAGTCTCTTAACTTAAAAAATAGAAAAAAAAAGAGAGAGAGAGAGGTTAAAATCAATTACACCCTCTCTCTCAACTTAAGCTCAAAATCAAAATACCTCATCAACTATAACATCAATCAACCACAGTTGTTCAATTTTCAGCATTAATCAGTGACAGCCACTTCATCAATTTTGATTAAGGATGTTTCTTTGATTTTGATGAAAGTTTAAAGTTATAATTGATTTAATTAAAGAGAAACGCGAAGAAAATTAAAAAAAAAAGAATTTGTAGAAGAATTTGAGATTTGACAAAATGTAATTTTGCTTGGCAATATATCAATCAAGCCGCAATGTCATGCCACGTTGCGAAGGTATATGGTGGGTAAAAAATATACAATTGTCATAATTTTTATATAATTAAGTTCCTAATCAAGACCAATTATATATATTCATCTCAGACGTGATTTTTAAACTAAACTTTAATTTAACAAATTAATATGGTCGGAAGAATGTTGGATGGTTTGATACAACATGTCAGCTACGGCTAGAGTATTAAATTTGTACAAGTGTATGGAAGAATATTTTGGAGATTGATTTTGTAAAAGACAATGAATGACTTGATAATGTTCATACATAAAATTCAATGATAAAATCACACTTCTTTTTATTCATTGGACCAAATTCATTTTAATCATTTCCAACAACATATTCCTTACCTAAACCAATTAAGAATACATAAAGTGAAGAAGCACCTCATGACTAGATTAAAGGAACCCTTTTGAGAGAGAGATGGGTTTGTCTTTCTGTTTGAAACTTCTAAACCATTTAGATGAGGTTATATTTTATTAAAAAAATATAAAATATTATTTTATTTTATTTTTATTTTTAGATGATTCTAATCAAGTCAAGTGTTAGAAAATGATCCAAATAGTGAATTGAGGCGGTTTTGTCTTAGTGCGTGTATGAAGGGTGTGATGTGCAAATCTCATATTAGAGTGACATTTCAGTATATAAGTTAAATGCTAAAAAATGACTTTATTCACTTTTTTTTGGGAATATTTGAGGGTTTTTTTTAAAAGAGAATGTGTGTAAAAACGTTTCAACCGAAAGAACCTTTCAAAATTAAAAAAGAGAATACATAAGTGCAAGTGGCATGCCCTAGTGCATAAAACAAAGGCTCAGGTCGAAGAAGGAAATCAGAGAACATCAGAATATCTCAGTTAGGCTGACACCTCCTAAACATCCTCATCAACACCCTAACCAATTGAAGCAAAGATACGAGGCGGAAGGAACACCACAAGTGGAGACACAACCAAAATAAAGCTCAAAGAAAACCCCTCTGACTAACCTTGTTAAAACCTTTCCTGGTAAAAACTCCAAGGGGAAAACCCAGAAAAGAAAAAAGAGTATTAGCCAAAAGCACAGATTAAAAAATAAGAAAATAAAAAATAGATGAAAACTACCCTCTGAAAAATTCATAACAGTATCAACTGACAAATCAATACTCAATCTAACGCAATCGTGAGCATGACGATTTAAGTCTCTAGAGCAATGAGAGAAAGTCACCTTGCTAAAACCACTTGTGATATGCATAATGTTAGAAATAATAGGAACAATCACTATAAGTGTGATTACTGCTAATAATATCATCAATAAGGCACGAAGAGTCGGAGAATATGCTAATGCTAACCTTACTAGTGAAAAGGGAATTTTCAATAGCCCATCGAAGAGTCAAAGCCTCAGTATGAAGGACGTTGGGAACCAGCTCCTTCCTACCCATACGTGTAGTAAATAGATTACCATCGGGGTCCCATAGACACCAACCCACACCAGCCAAATCACTACCAGCAATCCAAGAAGCATCAGAATATAAACACCAAGTACTGCTAGAATTAGGCCGAGGTAGAGAAGAAGACACGTTGATTATAGAGCTAGTGATAGCAGATGAGGATCTGGAATTCTCAATATGGTAACTCGTAATAGAAATGGACTCCATCGGATCAAAGACAACACCTTCAAAACATGATTTATTCCTGCACTTCCATAACCGCCACAAACCGAATGAAAACCATTCCAAGAGCTGCTCATGATTGTTCGATGATTGAATTTTCTTCACAATAGAATTCCAGTAATCCGAAAAAGTCTCACTCGACAACTTGCTACAATCCAAATTAAGAGGAGAAATGAACCAAAATCTGGATACAAAGCAACACTAAAAGAAAATGTGGACTAAATTTTTCTCATCACCCCCACATACACTACATTTACTCTCGATGTTCATACCTCTTCTAACTGAGTTGGTTTTACATCCAATGAAATTATTTATACATTTCCAAAAAAAATCCTTGATTTTTAGGGAGAATTTTGAGCTTCCAAACCAACTTCCAAGTCTGCTTATTATCCAAACTCGAGCTTGACTCACCCTTTCCTTTCTTCTTCCCGTCGTCATTATTATGAAGACTGTAGTAATATAATAACTGTTTTAAACACAATACTACCAAGAAGGAGAATGATGCCAGATAAGAACATCTGCATGACCATATTTACTTATTGGAATCTCCTTAATAAACGAACTATCCTCTGGCCGAAAAACCTTATCCACCAAACCCGAATCCTAGGACTTCCAAACCTGATCTATCATAAACTTTACTAAACTCTGAAGATCTAGGAGACAAGTCCTTGAGGGTATACGGTATCGAAATCCACCCATCGCCCCAAATATCGATCTGTCTTCCATCCCCCACGCTCTATCTCAACCCATGCTTCAAGATATTTCTCCCCTCATAAAGACTTCTCCAACCCCATGAAGGATGTCTACCCACTACAGCATCTATGAAATCTGAGTTCCAGAAATATTTGCTTTTCAGGACGAAGTAACTAAGGAATCCGGGTTAGAAATAATTCTCCAACCCTGCTTAGCTAGCCACGCAAGATAAAAGTAGTTAAATCTTTAAAGCCCATACCTCCCTCCATTTTACTCTTAGCTATCATGTCCCACGAACCCTGATGAATTCCAGATTTACAAGGAGAGGAGTTCCACCAATAATTTGCCAAGTGGGCATAAATTTTCTAGCATAAGATGATCGGAAGCTTGAAACAAAACATGGTGTGACTACGAATAGCCAATGCAACTGATTTAATTAAAATTTCCCTTCCTGTAGGAGAAAGAAGCTTTTCAGACCAACCCGATACTATCTCAATAATTATGTCCATAATGTTTCTAAATACATGAGTCTTAGAAACACTGAAATTTGTCTCCATGCCCTGATATTTCTCCATCAAATTGGATCTTCTCATTCCAGCTAAATCGGCCAGCTCTTTCTGTCTAGCAACCGAAATATTGTTACTCAAAACATCTAGACTCTTCTATTTATTTACCTTTTTACCAGAAGCAACCCCGTATTTATTAAGAATATCTAGAAATGTAACAATTTCAGCATCAGAAAACTTGCAAAACAACAAAGAATCATCTGCAAGGAAAAGATGAGAAACTACAGGACACCAGAACCTGCTCGAAATCTTGAAATTAAACCAAGATCAACTGCCTGATTAATCATCCTAGATAATGCCCCGACACAGATAATGAACAGAAAAGGAGACAGAGGATCACCTTGTCTTAACCCATGGTACAGATTAAACCGCTTACGAATATCACCATCAAGAGAGATATTACAAGTCATCATTGAAATACATGCTGAGATTCACCTCCTCCAATTATCTGAGAAGCTGAATTTTTGCAAGATGGATAATAAAAACTTTCACCCCACTCTGTCATACACCTTAGACACATCAATCTTGATAGACGTATCCCTTTTCTTGCCTTTCTTATGGATCTGAAGTGAATGAAGAATCTCTTGAGCTACAATAACATTAGCAATAATCTGACGACCAGGAATAAACGCACTCTGAGCCTCTCCAATAATCTTATTAATTATTCATCTAAGACGATTCATAAGAATTTTAGAAGTAATATTATAAGAGATATTACAAAGACTTATAGGATGAAGTTGAGACATATTTCTCAGACAATTGACTTTGAGGATAAGGACAATATGTGTATGATTGATATAAAGAGGCATAATACAAGAATTAAAAAAATCATGTACCATATTAATAATATCCGGTCCAATTACACTCCAGTTCTGATGATAAAAAGCTTTCGTAAAGCCATTCGGTCTAGGGGATTTTGACGGATGAAATACCACGCACTGTTGCCACAATTTCCTCCTTCGAGGCCTCTACATCAAGCAACAACCTATCCTCATCACTAAGACAACAATCAATATTCTCCAGGGTGCTAAAAATATGCTGGATAGATCTCGGATATGTACGCCAGTTCCCATTAATATCCTCAAGCCCGAAAATGTGATTGTTCCTCCTTCTTGAATTAACACAAGTATGGAAAAAAGAGTATTACGATCACCATGTAACCATAGATTATAAACCCTATCCTTACAATAAATTTCCTCACGGACGACAGCTTCCTAATATTGAGCTTCTAACCTCTAAACTTCAGAAAAATCATTGAGCTAATGGGAATAGGCATCCCATAATTTGTTCTGCATTTCCTTCAAAAGTCGGTCGAATTGGCTGGAAAAATAATCTTCTTCCATTGAACCAGACGGTTTTTAGTGTTATTAAGATTCTCCGAAATACTACTTCTCCCCTGATCAAAGCCGTCTCCTATCCAACCTGAAGAAATGACCCTTTTACATTCATCATGAGAGAACCACCTTCTATATATATTGAACAACTGCTTAAATCTCCTTTTATGCTCCAACGTGTCAAGAAATATAGGCAAATGATTCAACCTTGGAGTAATTAAATGATACATCTAGCCATATGATAAACTTGAAGCCACTCAGGATGAGCCAAACATTTATCCAGTCTTTCTTTAATAAGAGCATGAAAGTCTCGTTTGTTGATCCATGTAAACGGAGGAGACTCCAGAAGGAGACGGGCCCTATCATTACCGCCAGATTTCTCACTAACTGACATATGATCATTAAACTCACCCATCATGATACACATTTCACCATTCGCCCTTATACGTCCTTTAAGGGACTTAATATGTTGCTTACAGATATCGACAATATGGCTCAAGTATATAATAAACAATCTTTATTTCTTCTCTTTGACCACATCAGAAACATGAACTTCGTTAAAAAACTCACCATATTTTTTCAGTTTAACTGAACCATCGTTCCTCTAGAAAAGAGCTAAACCGCCTCTAGAACCAATCGGATCAACAATAAGACCTGATGCTCTAACAACATTTTTAATTTTCTCGACTACTCTAGATTTATTTTTTGTCTCAAGCAAAAAAATAGAATCTGGGGAATGGGAATTCACTAACCCTCGCAATGTGAAAATTGTCAGGGGGTTCCCCACACCCTGACAATTCCACCTCAGGACCTTCATTGATTACTATATGGCTAGTTAGGGCTGCTACCTCCACTCATTCATCGATTTAAGATATCGCATCCTCTTTATTTTTCTTAATGCTATGAGAACCACTAGAATGTTTCCCATCACCTTCCAAAACTCCCACCGACTTGCATTTAAGGCCATGCATGGAAACCGAATACCATGCAATGTACTCTTGGACTTGCTCTCCGAACCCTATTTTTTTTAAACCCGAACCAGCTTCGTATAATGTTTAGGTTGCTTAATTGACTTCCCCTTCATGGACCATCTACGCTGCACATGTTCGATGATAAGGCCAAGGTTGAATGGGTCTAGAAGAGACCCAGTTAAATTCAGGTTTGGAGAAAATTGAAAGGGTCTTTCTATAAAATGCCCCTACTTTGGCCACCTCCACGTTGATGAGTTCCCCAAGATTCACTCCCAACTTTTTGACAATATACACTCCAGCGTTATCACCAACTTGCTTTCCAATATCTTGTGGCAATATATTATCTCCAATAGGCAGATTGCCGTTATCTTCATTAGCCATATATTCGGCCAAAATCACTCCCTCCATCTCACCATTATCTCCCCCAACTTCCATACCAGATTTGTTGCCATTTAAATCATCAAGATTATCTCCTAAAACAGTATTTCAATGATTAACGGGATAAGATTTGGAGAAGACCAAATTGCCCACTACCTTCCCAGTTGACAGAGCTACCGTGGCCGGAAAAGATGGAGATTTCCGTTCAGAAGAATTAAACGATGACTAGAAAGAGGGACAATCAACCCTGCGTGAACTCCCTTTATGTTCCTATCTACCTCCCCAATTCCCTTTATAGTTAGGGTTAGAGGCCTTCATCCATTCTCCATACTTATTCTCCATCTCTACTCCAGCCTTCATGTCTTCCCTTATTCCAATACAATGAGGCTCTTCATGCCCAAGAATGTACAATGAAAACAGAAATTACGCAACCTCTCATACTTGCACCCAAATTTTTGATTCATTATATCTTATGAAAACACCGCGAACCAAAGGTTGAGTGACATTATTTTGACTTTGATTCGAATGGATTTCTTTTGCTCAAAGCTATCTCGGACAACTCCTTCCTCAGTATCAATCACCTTGCCAAACCTCTTACCAATAAGTTTACCCACATTCTTCCCTCTACATTCAATAGACAGACCATGCAATTGAATCCATAAAGGGCACGAGACAAAACTAGAAGCAGAAATATACATACCTAATTTCCATGGCAGAAATAAGACTAATTGATCATCGAATAACTACGGGTCCTCCATAACAAATAACATGTAGGCCTTTTCCTGGAAAATAATCTGGAAATTGTTATTTCAATTTCCAAGGACCAAACACCTTCTTCCGTATTCCAAGATTTCAGTAAACGGAAATCCATTTGTTGATCTTCTTATGTGATAAAATCTCAGCCATTAAACTCAATCGACAAGCTTCAACTTCTTTGAAATTGGTCCCTTCCAAAATCTCAATCTCTTCTTTCTCCACTCTCATAAGAGCAAGTTTTCTTGTAATTTCTTCCACGGACTCGTCCTTACTGTAGACAGAATTCACGATCTCTCTCCACCGAGAAAACAAATGAAAATCTATGAAAAAAGGTTGACAAAATAGATAACTATGGGAATAACAGAAAGAAAATAAAGTCAGTTCTCATAGAATTAGGGAAAATTCTAGAAGGAGAACCACCTCAAACGAGAGGAAAACTTTCATTTATTTTCAAAACTATATGAGACATGTTGGATGTAAATCTCACCTACATGCGACGTATATTTCCTTCTTCATGCTGAGGGCAATTATTATCTTATGTTTTTCCTTTTTCTATTTCCTATTAGACATAGATAATTAGATTATTATATGAACATAATTTAGTGATAATAAGATTCTACAAAACTGTGAATGGAAAGACACATCAAACACAAAATGATGATTCAATGTAATTCATATGTATGCAAATGTAACTCTTCGACGGTAGATTTATGATTTTGTAAAGCATTATTTGATGACTCACTTATTCTATCTAGCTTAGTTTCAATTGCTTCCTCGCCTGGAATAATCATTAGAAATATGAATCAGACAAGAATCGTTATACATTATAAGCGGATCAATCTTCACTTGGACTCTCGTTAGAAGGGACGTTAACCATATATTCATATACTCATGAATCTGTTAAGGCAATGAAATTCACAACAATCAAGTTCTTTCTTTTTGCTCTTATAGAGTATGCGACTTGAATTAAACGTTATTATATCTTCCAAACTTAATTAGACTTTGGTCATGAAAATTGAAATTTACACATGAAAAGAATTATGAAAGATAAATAACACCCAGAAAGTTCAAACATTAACCAATTAATGTTCATATTTATTAAGCGAAAATAATAATTTTTCATTCTTTTATGTATTCATGTATGAGCTGAGTGATTAAGAATTTGACCAAGTAATCTATAGGTATAAAACGATAAGGGGCTAGTGTCTTGTTAACCTAAATGGTCATAGTAAGACTTGTCTTCATATAATATAGAGTTTGATTCCTACAAATTCCTTATTATGGTAAAAAAGTATTTCTACACTAACAAAGTGGTAGATTAGTTTTATTGATGCATTACTTGATTATTGATATATTACTTGACTAAACAACGTGTTAATTGATAAATTATCACAAAAATTGTTAAAATAACAACTATAAAATTATTGATACATTACTTGATTAGATAAAATTTATTCTAAAAATTTGTCACTTTAGAATTATTTCAAAAAATGTATGTATGAGAAGGGAAGTCGTCCAACATATATGAAATAGACAATAATAACTATAACCTAATTAAATTTTAATTGAACAATAGATGCCTCAATTATTTAATAATTATCTTAATCAACGATAAATATTATTTTTATAATTAAAAGAATATTATTTTATAAATGATTCGTATCAATTGAGGATTAAATTGTTTTTATTAATTTAACGTTTGACTGGAGCAAAACTCAGCAGACAAATATCCGACCATATCTAACACGTGGATCGTGTTTAGTCCGACGAGCACAAACGTGGGAAAACCACACCCTCTGATTGGCTACATTAGGAAAATACTTTAGTACAACTACGTGGATCGCCAAATGACGGTGTAATTTTTTTATAGCCATCTTTGTCCTATTTTGACCCGGAGTTTTCAGAATTTTGGTGGGGGCCACATAGATTGTAATTTTACCCCTAAAGTTTCCAAATTTTTTTTGTTTTTCTTAACTCATACAAATTCTCACGTCAGTGACGGAGACCTATTATTCCATTTTTTTTAGACTGACCTATTATTCTAATTTGACCATATTATCCATTGTCTTATTCATTTCTCACATTTTATCTATTATATTTTATGTTTATTTTCATTTATTCTTATGCATAATAAAATATTAAGACTGTTTCAGTCAAGAAAAGTAAAGTAACTTCGGTGGTTGAAGTTCTCTCGTTCAATTTTTTAAGAAAATATTTTTGAGTCATTATAACTCACTCTTTAAATTTTAATGTAATTATGTCAAAAAAATACTGAACATGAGCCCGAGGAGGTAAAAAAAAAAAATTTACACGCAATTACTTAACACAATCACGAGATAATTTCACTGAAATTATAGATTACCTTAAACTTGGATTAGTATTCAATATTTTCCCTATCAAAACATTGTGTTTAATTACTAAAGATTGAATCTTAGTAAATTGGTGAATCTTAGCCCAAAGGATTAGTCTAAGTGGTGGGATTAGAGTGATGAATCATGTTGCATGCATATGATATTTTAATGCCATAATATTCATTAACAACACAATCTAATATTTTCTGAGGACGCATGCAAACTCTCACACTCATATCAAAACATCAAATTTATATTAGATCTTAGTAAAATTCAAGGTCTAAATCCCCTTAATTAAGCAATGTAGTTTAAACCGTACATGTTAATATATTTAATTATCTATTATCTAGTCGAAATCATAAGTTTTTTTTTGTCAAAGATGTATTTTAATCCTTTAAAAAAGATGTATTCTAACTCAACGACAAGAGTATAATGACTGAAACTCATTCACTTAAAAATATGTGTTAAATCTTAAGACCAACCTCGATTGATCACTTATTACTATTGAGAATATCATATCTTGGATTCCACTAAATTGCATGGGCTTTATTTATTTTTCTTATCTTATAGTTCCCTCAACCACCTAGCATAGGAGCTGGCAATACTTAATTAGTCACCCAACAATTGATAAATATTTCTCGTCTATTTTACACTCCGAATAAATGTTAGAAATAGG
>QANY01007656.1:1311-81640 GCA_003255025.1 Datisca glomerata
AATATGAAATAGCTAAAAAACAACGGCAAACAGAGACTAAGGAAGAAGAAGAAGAAGTTTACTGTTTGCTCAAATTTTTTCATTATCTTTTTCAGCAACTTGTACAATTTTTATACTACATTGAAAACTAATAAAAATAATTACAAAATAATAATAAATGAGAATAAAAAAGGTATCAATCATTGCCAATGAGTGAGTAACTGAATTATTCTCTCCATGGCCAATGGGAGACGATCTCATGGAGTTTGTTAGAGGCTCTCGGATTTTGCCGTAGCCAATCACATTGCAGCTGTTGTGTTGATGAGGTGGAGGTGTGAGATGTTGACATGGCTTGTTTATCCAAGCTTGCACGTATGCATGGAAAACTTAGGTCAGTGCATGAAGAGTTTGAGAGAGCATGGTTGTAGGAAGGAGGTAGTGTGACGGTGAGAGCTTGAGGCTTCAACAATGAAGACGAGTGGTTATCTTCAACAATTATTAATGTTTTAATTATACGTTTTATTACCTCAAAAGATAGATTTAAACAAAATATGGATTTAAAATTTATAATTCTACGTTTTCTAATACTTATTGTATTTGATTAAATTTTTATAACATTATTTAAAAAAGATAATTTGGATAGTATTTGATTAAATTTTGTAACCATTTTTCATAATGGGCGGTGTGGGGTGCTAATACCTTCCCCACACGCAAATGACTCCTGAACAAACTTTAAATTTTCACAGACCAAAATATTCGATTTTAAATTTGGGTGACCAATCACGTCCTAAAATGATTGGTGGCGACTCCAAATTTATTTTTTTTCAAAAAATGATTTTTCAATCGCCGTTCCGCGTCGCATGCACGTTGTGACAGCTTGGCGACTCCACTGGAAAAAAACAATTGGTCTAACCATATTTAGATCAATAGATAGTCAAACCAAAATTTCATCATATGCTATCCTTTGGTATGGTTCTTTGTTTGTTTATTTGATTCATTATTTTTTTTTCTAATTTGTGCCTGTAGTTGTACATAAGTCTTTTTTTTACGAAGTATATTTCTTTACATAATTTCTAATTTCACATATATACACTAGCCCTATACCCGGGCTTTCAATTTAGGATTAGCGAGAATAAATAGTGGAATGCCTTCGTGGAACTATGGTTCCCCATGCAGGCTCATGAAAGTTCTCACTCAGATCGACCCTTTCAGGATACCAATTGGGGGGCCCTATTACTCTGTTCAGATAATAGTGAGAACAACCTAAGAGCCTATTATTAGATTTGAGAGTGCAACCACACATCCATTTTATTTTTAAAGCCTATCTCATGACCAACGTTCGATAGAAATAGAGATTCTGCTTAACTATGATATCTGATTAATTTTGTTCTTGTATATATGTCCTACGCTATTTAAAAATTACTTTTCTTTCCCTTTGTTTCACTTTTGACTTCGTCTTTCCTTTTTGCATAGATGCATCATGTTGCGTAATAAGGATTGTAGAGAAGTATTCATGCCATTCATATTTTAGAGACCATGACTTCTACTCCGAGTGTGATAGAAGATCAAGTTACAGTAGCCCAATGGTCAGAGGAAATGCAGAAACGAAAAAGAGATTGTCTGGAAAAAGAGGATATCGTTCTTCTACCACCAATCACTAAGATAGAGTTCTCACACACTAACTTGGAGAGGTTGAAGAAGATATGGGAGGATTTTTCACCGGAGCAAAAAAAAATTGTTTGTCGACAAAGATGGTCACATCGCTTATCTTCTATATATTACAGTCAATGCTCCCGTTCTTAAGGCTTTAATGGATTTCTGGGACCCTCTGTACAGATGTTTCACCTTTGGAACAATTGATCTTACTCCTACAATTGAAGAATATCAAGCTCTACTGATCGTCCTGCTGCAAAGCACGGATAAAGTTTATAATTACAGCAAAAGGCTCACATTGAAGAGAGATTTATCCAAGCTCTTGGGTGCTGTCCATGCATCCGAGATTGAGAAAATGTTGAAAGTTAAAGAGGGGAATGAGTATGCCGTTGGATTACCTCTTAGATCTCGCCCAAAATGTCTTAAAGAGATAAGGGTATGGCTCTTTATGCTCTGTGTATATATGGCACCGTGTTGTTTTCAAAAATTCAAGGTTATGTGGATGATAAAGTGATAAAAATGTTTCTGCAAGTTGAATATGGTGTTAACCCTGTTATCTCAATTCTAGGTGAGACTTTTCGTTCCTTAAATCACATTCCAGCGCTTGGAAAAGGGAAGTTCATCGGCTCTCCATCTCTATTTTTTATTTGAATTCTCAGCCATCTAAGATGTCCACCAGATTTCAAATGTCATCAAGTTAAGTTTTCAAGTCCATGGTTGAAGACGAGAATCCCCGTTGCAGAATTTAGAATGGCCAAATGGAATCCACAGTTTCCCACAAAAGGGGTGTGGCTCTCACACCTATCAAAGTTGAAAGATGGGGATGTTATCTGGAAAGCCCAAGGGATTCCGTTGACATTGATGATATACAAATGTGATGACTATCAATGGGTCCCGCTTCCAGGACCATGGGGTTGTACTAGATATGCTCCGCTAATAGTGCTCCCTCAACTATACATGAGGCAGTTTGTCCCTGCCATGCATGCATTAAAGGACATTGAGATCAAATATGATTCTCAAGATATTGAACAAAAATTGCAGCAGCTAATTAGAGCTTGAAAAATAACGAGAAGAGTGTGAAATGAGAAGAATCACATGAATTGCACAAAGGAATATGAAACGTGGCTTAAGAGCAGAGGCAAAGTAACTATTGCCTTACCAGTTGAGGATTTACAATCACACAAGTTACCAGAAGCTTATCAGGAGATTGTTAAAAATGAGGAGCGGGATGAGTTATATGAGGAGTGTCAAAAGAATTTAGCTCTCTTCGAAAAAAACAGACGTCTAACAATCGAGACGAATTTGTCTGGCCAGCACATGATCAAAGCGGAAAAACAACTCAGAGATTTGAGAAAAAAAATTGAGGGTCAAGAATATCTGACGCGAAAAAACTTAGAGTTGGAAACTGACACTCGCAAACTAAACAATAAAATCAGAAGGATGGCAGAGGACAATGAGAATTTGTGAGTGATAGTCTATGAACAAGATGATCAAATCATGAAGGTAGAAAGGAAAAATAAGCTTGTACAAGAGTTTTTAGAAGAGGTTAAAGGGGCTGTCGATAAAAAGAATGCGTACATCATTGAGTTAGAAAAACAATATGACTCGTTATGACGAATCGCTGATAATTTACAAGTTGATTTAGAAAATAAAAAAGTTAGTAAGATTGAGTCACCAAATGATAGTGACGAACTATTGAAAAGTCATTGCAAGCCTTGAGCACCAAGTTAGAGCATATCAAAACGTGGTAAAGAAATTGACAAGAAATAATGATGTTAATGCATACGCACTGAGATATGATTACCAATTACTGCGATAAGAGCATGACTTGATTTGACAACGATCAGGGCATGCTATAGAATGGCTTAAAGGCGTGGCTGTGAGAGCGAGCAATTTGGCGAAACAAGCATCATTTTTGAAAAAAAGTGTTTTGCCCATCCATCCTCATGGGGAGAACTTGTCTAAGTTCTTGGAAGAAATCAAAAGAGATTTGGGTCATTTTGATCATTTTGTATAAACTCATATTGCGGAGTAGTGTAGTTTGACTTCTACATACTCAAATGTAGTGGATGGCTCTACTAATTGAATGAAATTGAGTACTTTTGGACTTTCACTTTGCGCAATATCATTTCTCATGCATAAATTCACTTTCATTATTATTATTGTTATTATTTATTCTTCTTCATCAGCAAAATCTACCATCTCATTGTCTTATTTTTAATTATTAAGAAAACTTTTCAAAGATAGCCCGTCAACTCCGACATCCTTATCGAACGTGAGCTCAAGTTAGGGTCATTGACGAGAAAGAAAGAGAGCAATCGTGAGAGGAAATGAAAGAAGAAATTAGGGAGATGAAAGAGCAAATGGCAAGAGTCCTGGAACTCCTCCCCGCGAGTAAGGGAAAAGCTTGTCTTGAAAATCCACAAGGGTCTCAATCATCACAAAATCAACTGTCAAACGATACTCCACCTTACCCTCATGGGTTCACTCCAACCTATTAACGTCATCAGATCGACCACTTTCAGCATGCTCCACCACCAGTAAATATCCAGCACTATCCATTTCCAAGTGTCCAAGAAATGATGCAGACAGGGAAAAGTGGGTACAACCCATCCATAATGGCACCTGGCCACAACCAAGCTTTCACCCCACCAGGTGAACTCGCTAATGAGCCAATCATCATACCTGATGTTGATGACCCAAAATGGCAAAATTCTGTTACTAAACCAAGCGAAGACTTACTGTCAAAAGATAAGCTGGACTTTTTAAAGGAAAGATTACGCGCCATTGAAGGGTCAGATGTAAATGGTACCATTGATGCCACCCAATTATGTTTGGTCCCAGATGTTACCATCTCACACAAATTCAAACTACCCAAGTTTGAAAAATATGATGGCAGTACATGTCTGAGAAGCCACCTTATTATGTACTACAGCAAGATGGTTGTTTGTGCAAATAATGATAAGCTGCTGATTCATTTCTTTCAAGATAGCGTGACAGGGGCTGCATCTCGCTGGTCTATCCAATTGGATAACCAACATATTTGGAGGTGGAAAGATTTAGCTGATGCTTTCTTAAGCCATTACAAGTACAATATAGACATGGCTCCTAATCGTCTAGATCTACAAAGGATGGAGAAAAAGCATACTGAAGGCTTTAAAGAATATGCGTAAAGGTGGAGGGAATTAACTGCTCAAGTACACCCCCCTTGTCAGAAAAGGAGATGGCTACAGTGTTTATCAACACCTTGAGATCTCCATTCCACGATAGGATGATTGGAAATACTTCAAACAACTTCTCTAACATTATAGTGATTGGTGAAAGGATTGAATATGGGTTAAAGAATGGAAGAATTTTGGAAGTCGTATCTGATACATCATCTATAAAAAAGGGGCCGTCGTTGAAGCGGAAAAAAGGGGATGTACAGACGATCAATTTTGGGTACCCATCACAAGCTGCAAACTCGAGGCTAGGTCTCCAAAGTATAGTGAAGGGCCCAAATCTGTGACATCATATGTGGCAAATACCCACAAATTCCGTACAATTATCACTCTCAACAATCAGCATTTCAAAACAACCCGAGACCCAGTTTTAGACCACTGACTCACCAGCAAAATATTGGTCAGGTTGATCAGCTTCTGAGGAGAAATCGAAATAATCAACGTTTTGTCCAATATGATCCAATCCTCATGTCATATATAGAACTCTTACCTCAATTGATACGAAATAATCAATTGGTGCCAATTCCTTATGAACCTCTACAACCACCATACCCAAGGTGGTATGATCCAACTACTCGCTGTGATTATCATGCTGGGGCAATGGGACATTCGACTGAGAATTGCACGACACTAAAAGGTAGAGTACATGCAATTATCAAGGCTGGATGGTTGAATTTCAAAAGGGCTAATGGGATCCAGATATCAATTCCAACCATCTACCAAATCATGAGAATCCAACCATAAATGCAATTGAGAAATATTTTTCATATGGAAAGAGGGACGTGGAAGATGTGAGCACGTCAATGGAAACACTTTTCCATCTTCTTTCTAGAGCAGGGTACACCTACCCAACACGTTCAGAAGATGAGGGCGTTTCTAGAAAGCATATGCATGACTTTGATTGTTTGTTTCATAAGAATGTGACGGGGCATATAATTGAGGAATGTGCTGATTTTAAAATGGAAGTGAAAAAGTTGTTGGATGCAAAGATACTTACAATAAGTCATAAAGGAGAAAGGGAATACCAGGAAGATGACTCTTTGGTCCTCATGATAACTAAAGAATCATCTGAAGTTAAGGTTGAAGTATCGTCCTATATCGCAAAATCTCTCACAATACATTACGAGGAAAATTCGACTCACACCACTACGTCTTATGCTCCGATGCCTATCACCATCTAAATATTCAAGAGTAGTACCGTGGACGTATGATTATGGGGTCATTACAAGCGGTAATGACAAAACTCAAGATTTAAATCCATCTGACCTCGATCTCCCCATAACTAATATTTTGGGAGTAGGTAGGATGACGAGGAGTGGCAGATGCTACATGCCAGAAGTTTTTAAAATAGATAAAAGCGATAAGTTTGAAAGGCAAGGGAAAGGAAAAGCCAAAGAATGCGAAATGGTCATGAATTCCAAGGAGAAATGCATGGCGGCCAAGTGATAGACCCAGATATAATAAGAGGTACGGAGAAAGAAATAGCAGTGTCTGAAGAAGAAGTATGTGAATTTTTTAAGCTCATCAAGCAAAGCGAGTATATGGTGATAGAATAACTTAATCGCTTACCTGCTCGCATATCTTTACTGTCACTCTTTCTGAATTTTGAATCACATCGCCAAGCATTATTGAAGGTTTTGAATCAAGAATATGTCTGTCATAACATTACAATGGAGAAGTTGAATGGGATTGTGGAAAATATTACTGCACCAAATTTTCTTTTACGTCGACTATGGATTCACTCTGTCGGGGCAGTACCATCTTCATTACATCAGAAGCTAAAATTTATAATAGATCATAAACTCATTTGTATATATGGGGAAGAAGATTTATTGGTATCCAAGCCGGCTACCATGTCGTATGTTGAGGTGGCAGAAAAAGCATTGGAGTGCTCATTTTGATATTTGAGATTGTGAATACTACATTTGTTGCTAGTGGGAAATTCACTCCAACATCAAGCCTATCAAAAGCATCTCAGATGGTGGCAAAATTGATGATGAAAGGGGATACAAGCCAGGCAATGGACTCGGGGGTAAGCATCAAGGCATAAATAAGTTTATCGAGTGAAACAAGAATGAACAAAGGTTTGGGCTTGGATATAGACCGACCAAGGCTGATAGAAGGAGAGTAGAAGCTCAAAAGAAAGAAAAGAGGATTGCTAGGCTCGAAAATAGGGAATTCGATCTGGAAATGGCTATCATACCTCATATTTCTAAATCCTTTAGAAGTGGGGAATTTCATTCGAATAATCGGTTATAGTAGAACAGTAAAACCTTGAAGATGATATCGTCGAGCTTTCAATATCCGCAATCTTGAGAAAATCATCAAGGGCAAGTACAGAGGACTTACTCTCTTGATACGATTCAGATCATGAGCTTAACAATTAGGACATCACCGAGCTACCAGTGCTTCTCGAGAATTTTAAAGAGTAATGTGTTCATGCCAAAATTCTAATAATCTTGAGAAAATCTAAAAACTTGTTTCGTCTCCTTTTGCTAATGATAAATATAATTCCAGTTCTTTTTGTTCTTCTTTTTATGTCTACTTTTTCCATTTCTGAAATGTTGTTCATACTCATGCATTGTTTATTTATTTTTTTTCTCTCCTTCTTTTCATCCAATAATATGATTTAGGTTCGAGAATGATGATTTTGAAAACAAGAGCATAAGCAATAACTTTGACAATCTCATTCTTAGCGTAGAGTCAGATGAAAGTGACGAGAATAATTTCGAACCATCTCCGGAAATGTTAAGAATGGTAGAAGAGGATGAAAAAATAACTCAATCATATCAAGAGTTAACGGAGGTGATAAATTTGGGATTGGAGGGAGAGATGAAATAGGTGATAAATATTGACGTCTTTGCATGGTCTTACCATGATTATCCAGGTCTAGACACTGATATCGTGGTTCATCATTTGCCACTTATGCCCGAAAGTAAACCAGTGCGACAAAAGTTACGGAAAATGAAACCAGACATGCTAGTACAGATCAAAGAAGAAGTAAAAAGTAAGTAGATGCGGGTTTTCTTGAAGTAGCGAAATACCCTGAATGGGTTGCTAACATAGTACTAGTGCTGAAGAAAAATCAGAAAGTAAGGGTGTGTGTCGATTATAGAGACTTAAATCGAGCAAGCCCCAAGGATAATTTTCCATTACCCCATTCGATGTCTTAGTAGATAATACTACAGGACATTCAACCTTCTTTTTCGTGGATGGTTTTTCGGGGTATAACCAACTCAAAATGACCCCTGAAGACTGTGAAAAGATGACTTTTATAACTTTGTGGGGTACATTTTATTATAAGGTTATGCCATTTGCTCTGAAAAATGCAGGGGTGACTTACCAGCGGGCAATGGTAACACTATTTCATGATATGATGCATAAAAAAATTGAAGTGTACGTTGATGATATGATTTCCAAATCTCATCAAGGGGAAGATCATACGGTCACTCTGCGAAAACTATTTGAACGGTTGAGAAAGTTCTAATTAAAGCTTAACTCGACAAAGTGTACATTTGCAGCATCTTCAGGGAAACTACTTGGTTTTGTTGTGAGCAAGAAAGGAATAAAAGTTGACCCTAACAAGGTTCGAGCCATCATTGATATGTTGCCACCTCAAACTCAAAAAGAAGTTAGAGGTTTCTTGGAAAGATTAAATTACATAGCCCAGTTCATCTCATAGATAACTGCAACTTGTGAACCTATCTTTAAACTTCTGCGTAAAAGTGCTATAGAAGGATGGAATGATGATTGTCAAATTGCTTTTGAGAAGATCAAGCAATACTTGTAAAATCCGCCTATACTTGTTCCTCCAATTCCAGGGCGTCCACTCATTTTGTATCTTACAGTGACATGAAAATCCATGGGTTGCATACTTGGTCAACATGACGCCTCTAGAAGGAAAGAACAAGCAATATACTATTGAAGCAAAAGGTTCACAAATTATAAGGCTAATTATTCGATGTTGGAGAAAACGTGTTGTGCATTAGCCTGAGGTGTTCATCGGCTTAGACAGTACATGTTATACCACACCACTTGGTTAATTTCAAAGATGGATCCAATCAAATATATCTTTGAAAAGCCATCACTTTCTGGGCGAATCGTGAAATGGCAAATGTTGCTCACAGAATATGATATTGTTTATGTCCAGAGAAAATCAATAAAAGAAAGTGTACTTGCTGATTATCTTGCAGATCAATCAGTGCAAGATTATAGGCCTATGAATTTTGATTTTTCAAATGAGAACATATAAGTCATATTAAAAAATGAAGGAGAATCTATGGATCCAGAATTGTGGACAATGTTATTTGATGGCACGTCTAACGATGTAGGACATGGAATTGGGGTAATCCTCATATCTCCCGAGGGAAAGTTGTTCCCATTCACGGCAAAACTATGCTTTGACTTTAAAAACAATGTGGTAGAATATGAGGCATGTTCCATGGGAATTCAAGCAGCTTATGTTATAAAGATAAGGAAGCTTCGAGTGAACGGAGATTTATTATTGGTGATACGATAACTAAATGGGGAATGAGAAGCTAGAGACTCCAAGCAGGTACCTTACAACAAACATGTAACTAAGTTAAGCTGAACTTTTGAAGTGATCTCATTTGACCATATATACCCAGAGAGAATAATCAAATTGCAGATGCACTAGCAACTCTAGCATCCACGTTAACCGCAGACTTTAAGGAAGAAGTGCAACCCATAAAAATCGAGAAGCAAGATTTTCCTGCTCACTGTATGAGTATTGAAGAAGAGCTAGACCCAAGACCATGGTATTACGACATCAAGCAGTATATAAAGAATGGAGAATATCGATCCAAAGCTTCTGAGAATGATGAATGCACTATTAGAATATTGTTCATGGGTTTCTTTTTGAATGGTGAAATACTCTACAAAAGAAACCATGATATGGTGCTCTTAAGATATGTTGATGCAAGGGAAGTGAATCAAATCATAGAGGAAGTTCACGAAGGAATTTGTAGAGTTCATTCTAATGGACATATGATGGCCAAACAAATCTTGAGAGCAGGATATTATTGGTTAACTCTAGAATCTGACTGCATCAAGTACGCCAAGAAATGTCATAAATGTCAAATTTATGCAGATTAAAATTCACGTACCCGCATTCCCTTTACATGTCATGGCCGCGCCTTGGCCATTTTCTATGTGGGGGATAGACGTCATTGGTCCCATCACACTCAAAGCCTCTAACGGGTATTGTTTCATTTTAGTCTCTATAGATTATTTTACCAAATGGGTGGAGGCAAGTTCTTATTCGAGTGTAACCAGAAGTGCGGTTGTTAAGTTTATTAAAAAGGAGATAATTTGCCGATATGGTCTACCTGGAAGGATCATCACAGATAATGGGACAAATTTAAATAACAAGATGATGAAAGAATTATGTGAACAATTCAAAATTAAGCATCATAATTCATCTCCTTATCGTCTGAAAATGAACGGAGCAGTGGAATCAGCCAATAAGAACATAAAAATGATCATAGGAAGATGACGAAGATTTATAAGGATTGGCATGAGATGCTCCCGTTTGCACTGCATGGGTACCGTACATCGGTCTGAACATCAACTGGGGCAACACCATTCTCTTTGGTATATGGCATGGAAGCGGTCCTTCCAATTGAGGTGGAAATTCCGTCCCTCAAAGTCTTAATGGAGGCGAAATTATAAAAAGCAGAGTGGGTACAAACACGATATGACCAATTGAATTTCATCAAGGAAAAAAGATTGACTGCATTATGGAGAGGGCAATTATATCAAAGAAAAATGATGCACGCATATGACTAAAAAAGATACTTTCATATCAAAAGGATCTTTCATTGTCAATAAGGCTTTCTCGGGAGGAGTTCTCATGCTAACAAACATGGATGGAGATGATTTATCACACACATTTAATTCTGATACAGTCAAGAAGTAGTTCGTTTGCCCGTTCTAAGTATGGGAAAATGAAGTTAGGCAAAAAAAAACAAAAAAAAACTGTCTCGAATACTGGAGAAATTCTTCCTCCAATTTTTTTCTTTTTCCAAATCATCGTTTGTAAACATTATTCATTATCAATGAAGAGCCATTTTTCTTTCTCAGTTGACAAATACATATACTTCATTTGTTCCTTATTTCCATTATTTCTTATTCCTCTAAATTCTAAGATATCATTAATTACTCTTGAAATAACTTAGAAGCATAAACTTGATTAGGTAAAAGCTAATTAAAAAAAGAAAAAAAAAGAAAAGAATAGGAACTAAGAAAGGCGGTCTAAGTATGAGGGGAAATCTGAAAAGTCATCACGAGAAAGTTGGTATGCACATAACGAAGGCTAAAGCATGATTGGAGGATTGCAATTAAAGTACAAAAAAGAAGCAAAATGTGGAGAAATTATCCACTTTTTCTTCTTCATCGACGTGAAGCCGAATACTGGGGTACAAACAAATGAATAAGGATGCATCATTTTCTTGAAAGTATGCTCGATACTTCATTGCGAGTCCATGATCCTAGGACAAGTGATTGATTTGAAGGGTGAAGGATATGGAAACATTAGTCAACTTTCAAAAAAAATCATCAAATAATTTTCTTACAAATGTTTTCAATCATGCATAGCACGCATGCACTGAAAATCACTACTTTGCATTTATATTCAATAATTACAATGCATAGATATGCATCATATTAATCTGTTTTGATGCAGTTCAAGTGTATGAATCATTTAAAGATATTCTTTCGAAATTCATACATGACTTTCCAACATTCAAAGCCTGCGTCTATCCAAGTCCATTTCTTTTCAATTATCTCAGTTAAATTAAACCCGACTTTATCGTGGTCGAAGCCCGGTGTCAGCGCTTGGTCTATTTCAATTAATATGGTTAAATCAAACCCGCATCAACTCGAGGTCGAGGCCTGCGTCTATCCAGGTACACGCCCTTCCTTTATCTATGGTTAAATCGAACCCGCATCGAGTCGAGGTTGAAGCTTGCGTCTACCCAGGTCCACGCCCTTCCTTTATCTATGGTTAAATCGAACCTGCATCGAGTCGAGGTCGAAGCCTGCCTATATTCAGGTCCACGTAATTTCTTTATCTTTAGTTAAATCGAACTCGCATTGAGTCGAGGTCGAAGCCTGCGTCTATCCAGGTCCGCGTCCTTTCTTTATCTTAGTTTAAATTGAACCCGACTTTGTTGCGGTCGAAGCCCGGTGTCAGCGCTGGTCAGTTTTAATTTATAGGGTTAAATCGAATCTGAATTGAGTCAAGGTCAAAGCATGTGTCTATCCAGGTCCATTTCATAGGTTCTGTCATTTCATCTTAGAACCCAAATAAGTCGAGGTTTCTATTTCATTTATATATATAGTTTTTTCTCTATCAAAATACTTATCTACACATGTGTACACCTTCTAAGTTTAGAAGCGTGAATAAAGGGGGGCAGCTGTAGATATCATATTTTGTCCAGTCCAATACTTTAAAAATATAAATTTTATTATTTTGCTCATATACTAGTCTAAGACTATGTGTATGATTTGAAAAATATCCCGATGCCTAAAAAATATATTAATTTATCCAAGGACTAAAAATAAAAAAAGGGAACAAAAAGACTAAATTTAAAAAGTAAAGCCCTAAGTTTGCCTATAAATAGAGAGAATGTCTCCACTTGAAAAGAGAGATTTGGGAGAGTGAGGAAGAGAAGAGATTTTAGAGAGAGAAAGAGTGGAAGACTCATCACTCGATGTTGACTTCGAACAAGGTGGAAAAGATTAGCATCTTATTCTTCATTTCCACCCTGCTAGCTCAAAATTATGACTTCGAGCATCACATTGATGCTCCAATTTCTCCAATTATTGTTAGAGTGGCAGCACTTGGCCCCTTAACTGTTCAATTTCAATACCAAGAGAGATCTCCTTCTCGATCTGGTTGCACTTGAACATTCTGAGCATGACGATAATGACCAGTAATGAAAAGGAAAGGCTTGAATACCAATTTGATACGAGGTGGAAATGCGGGTATAGAAAATATAGATTAATGGGGACGATAACAATCTCACCATCCAAGTAGACCACCTATGGGATACATATTTCACCACCTAAATGAGTAGAACAATGGTTAAAAACTCACTACTCTAAGGAATCCACAAAGAGACGCAGAGTTTGATAAGAGATTACTTGTATTCAAATCAATTCATTGCCCAAGGGCTTACAATGTTAGGGTATATAGAGTAAAGACTTAGACCTTCCATCTCAGCATAGGCAATTTTCAAGGTGATATTTCTTATACTTTCAAGACACATAATAATTAAAAATAATGAATTCAGATTAGAAATCTTATAGGTTGAATAACTCCTCATAGAAACTTAAAAAAGAAACAAAAAATTGAGAAATGCATCACATCACGAACCCAAAAGAAAACTCTAAATTGAATTTCTCAATACACTTTCCGATGGCATATAATTAGCCTCGTACAAAACTGAGAATCAAGCCTTGAATCAGTTTGCAATAAGCCACATGAAATTTGTATCTTATAATTTTAAGAGACTAATGTAAACACCTTGAGTTCTCTTACTTCATGGTTCAATGACATGTATTGGGACACTCCTATGTCAAGCATATCCCATGGGCCACAAAAAGATAATTCCATACCAATGGAGGCAAAACAGGTCCAAATCAAAACAAACTCCAAGCTCAGATGTCCTACCCACTCAATACATTAGTACGTGGGACGAGATCATGGAGCATGGAGAAACCTATTGGTGTCTGTGTGTGGGAACCCTTTTTTATTCTATAATATTTTGCTAATTGTGTACTCAAAATGGAGCAAATTATATTTAAACTATCTTAACATTGGGTATCCGTAGCTTAGCCCCTCCCTCAGTTTGATGGCCTCAAAAGCTGAAGTGGTGATTTGAACCCAAGATGTATGGGTCTAGAGCTCACTACATGGTGATTCGTTAACCAATATACCCTCTTGGGGTTAACTATGTATCTCTAGTTTTACCTTATAAAAAGTTAAAGTTTTTTTTTTCCAAGTATTATACACAAAAGCAGAATAGGAAAGCTTAAGAATTAAAGATCTATGGCCTTTGCTCTTGGTGAAAGCAAGAAGCCACCTAGTTAATTGCTCTGAGGTTCTTCATCTACCATGGATATCAAGCTTTGACACAATAGTTGTTCATATAGAATGAAGTAAGGAAAGTTATGAAAAGGTGGTCCCCAGATTCTTGATTACCAATAAAAAGCACATAAATTAAGTCTTGTGTGACACCTATGAGAGTAACTTCTCATTTGTTGACAATCTGTCCCTGAAAGACAGCCAGACATCAAACTATGCCTAGAAAGTTATAGTTATGCTAGAGGAGTTTGATCTAGACTACCTCAACACCTTGGTCTTTTAACAAAGAATAAGAATAGCTAACAAATAATCGCCATCCTTGGAGGCATCCCAGATCCAAATATCTTCCTGAAGTGGCTGGGGAAAATCCAAAGTGACGGAGGCTGATTTCATCTCCACAGAGCTCTAGAGTTTGTAACGGGCCAGTTCCAATTTCTATTAAGAGTGATAGTACCGACTTTGGAGTTAAGGCCCATCTTGTATTCGAAGTTAGAGTTCTTTAATCGCCACAAAATCCCTAAAATATGCCAAGGATCTCCCAAAAGAGAAGTAGTAAACCACTTCCAATCTTGACATTACAATGGGAGGCAAACCCAAGATTAGTCTCTCAGGTTTTTAATTGTAAGTCATACTCATGCGTTAATGAGGTGATTATCGCACCATCTTGTCCATATAAAGGCTTTAAGCTTGGTTGTCATATACCAAAAATGCTTAGCAATATAGGGTATGTTCTATGTACAAAGACCTTTGATCCTAAGCGTACCATTTTCATTAGAGATATAAACGTCACTCCAATTTACCTTTGCCGTTAAAATTTTGTCAGGTTTGCATGTCCAAAGGAAGTTATTTAGGATTGACTCGGTGTTGGACATCACTTTATTTGGAAAGATGAAAAGACTTGCCTAGAATTCCTGAATGAATTTAAGGATAAAATTTCATAAGCTGGAGTCTACTTGTATAGGAAAGGTGCTTGGCTTCCAAGCTTAAGACTTTCTAATTATCTTCTCCTCTAGAGTTTGGTAATCATTTTTCCCTGATCTAGTTGATATGAGAGGCATGACCATGTACCTTAAAGTGAGAGAACACATTGAAACCTAAGACCTCTAGAATTTGTTGCTTTATCAGATCAGAAGTCCATGAGATGAACACCTGACTTTCTAAGGAGTTGGGTTTGAGTCTAATGAGAAGATGAAGTACCTCAAGATTCTCCTTAACGACTTTTATAGATTTAACTTCAGCTTTGGAGAAGATCAGAAAGTCATAAGCAAAGAAGAGGTTCACTATATTAAACGTTTTGCATATCTAGTGATGTTAAAAATCACTAAGGGTGGAAGCATGATGGAGGATGCCAGTAAGGGCTTCCATGTTAATGACAAATAAGTACAGGTATAAGGGAAATCCAATGGTAATGAAAACATGCTCACAATAAATAGAATGCCTTCATAATATCATCCTTGATTGCAAATTTGGGTGTGTTTGAGACTATGATAACTACTTACAACTTGTGAGAAAGAAAAAGATTATCTACAAGCCTTCTCCCAGGTATAAAAGCATATTTAATTTGTTCTCACTGGAAAAGCAATGGAGGAAGTTCTGAAGCTTGTGATGCACTTGTAAACAATAATATGATTGATCTATCTGTTGAATAAACATTAAATGTTATGTTTTAGTGGGTTTTTTCAATTAGAAGTTACAATTTAGAAGTTAGTGGAAACATAAAAGGTCAAGAGTCTTTGTAGATGAAAGGTTTGTAGATGAAAGGCCAAGGGGTGATAGATTTAATTATTTTTCAGTTTTTTTTGTACGAGTAGAGTCTATATAAAGGCCTTGTTGAGTTCATTGGAAAACAAAACTTAGAAGAATACAAAAGTTAAATATTTCAAGTGAGTTTTTAGTTTACTAGTGAGTTTTTAGTTTACAAATTGGTATCAGAGCCAATGACGAATGTGACGGGTCAAATGCCGCTACCACGACTAACGAAGGCGAACTACGAGAACTAGAGTATTCAAATGAAAGCTCTTCTCGGCTCTCAAGATGCATAGGAGGTGGTCGAAGAAGGTTTTGAAGAACCAACAAATACCACGGGATATACGGCGGCTCAAAACAAGGCGTTGAAAGAGGCACGAGCGAAGGATAAGATGGCGTTATACATGTTGTTCCGAGCCGTTGATGAGTCGGGCTTTGAGAAGATTGCCGGTGCAACTACTTCAAAAGAAGCATGGGACATTTTAGCAAAAGTGTTCAAAGGAGTCGACCGAGTCAAGCAAGTGCGTCTCCAAACTCTTTGTGGTGAGTTGGAGAGCATGAAGATGAAGGAGTCGGAAAGTGTATCCGACTACATCACGCGTGTACAAGCCGTGGTGAACCAACTCATTCGTAATGGCGAAGCGTTAACCGATGCGCGAGTTGGGGAAAAGATTTTGAGATCATTAACCGACAATTTAGAGAATGTTGTGTGCGCAATAGAAGAATCAAAGAACCTTGCGACGCTCACAGTCGATGAGCTTGCCGGTTCTCTCGAAGCACACGAACAACGTAAGAAGAAAAAAAAGGAGGAGACACTCGAGCAAACACTTCAAACCAAGGCGTCAATCAAAGATGAAAATGTATTCTATTCTCAAAATTTCCGAGGTAGAGGGCGTGGCCATGGAAGTCGTGAAAATTGTCGTGGTGGTCAAGGCAGCAGTCATGAGAGGTACTATAAGGAGAAGGGACAGTCGAGCCAACCAAATTGGCGTGGAAGAGGACGCGGTCGAGGAAGAGGCGGCCGGTCGAACTATTCCAACATCGAGTGCTACAAGTGTTACAAGTATGGTCACTATGCGAAGGATTGCAACTCCGACAAATGTTATAATTGTGGTAACGTGGGGCATTTTGCAAAAGATTGTCGAGCCGATAAAAAGGTGGAAGAAACAACCAACCTAGTCTTGGAAGACGAAAATGAAGGCCTTCTCTTGATGGCTCAAAATGAAGTCAACATCAACAATGACACTCTGTGGTACCTCGACTCGGGGGCAAGCAACCATATGTGCGGTCACGAGTACCTATTCAAAGAGATGCAAAAGATTGAAGATGGTCATGTGTCATTTGGAGATGCATCAAAGGTGGAGGTCAAAGGCCGAGGTACGGTTTGTTACTTACAAAAGGATGGCTTAATAGGGTCAATCCAAGATGTTTATTACGTACCAGACCTCAAGACCAACATTTTGAGTATGGGGCAACTCACGGAGAAAGGTTACTCGATACTTTTAAAAGACCGAGTACTACACTTGAAGGACAAGCAAGGGCGTCTGGTTGCTCTAGTCGAGATGGGAAGAAATCGGATGTACAAACTGAATTTGAGAAGCGTGCGAGAAAAGTGTTTGCAAGTCAACGTAGAAGACAAGGCGTCGCTGTGGCATCTCCGCTTTGGTCACCTACATCAAGGTGGTCTAAAAGAGTTAGCAAAGAAGAACATGGTGCACGGGCTGCCGGACATGGACTATGAGGGCAAATTTTGTGAAGAATGTGTGCTTGGCAAGCAAGCGAGAACCTCGTTTCAAAAGAAGGCAGAATATCGAGCTAAACATACTCTCGAGTTGATTCATACCGACATATGTGGCCCAATCGCCCCTGAATCTTTCAGTGGTAAAAGGTACTTCATTACCTTTATCGATGATTTCTCACGGAAAACTTGGGTTTATTTTCTGAAAGAAAAATCCGAGGCATTCGAGGTGTTCAAAAAGTTCAAAGTGATGGTGGAGAAGGCAGCTGGTAGACACATCAAAGCCGTACGATCCGATAGAGGTGGCGAGTATACTTCTACGGCTTTCATGGAGTATTGCGAGGAGCAAGGCATAAGGAGATTTCTAACCGCACCATACTCTCCTCAACAAAACGGTGTGGCCGAGAGGAAGAACCGGACTATTCTCGACATGGTTCGATCAATGCTCAAGAGCAAGAAGATGCCGAAGGAATTCTGGGCAGAAGCCGTGCAATGTTCCATCTATGTACAAAATCGATGTCCACATGTGAAGTTAGATGATCAAACACCACAAGAGGCATGGAGCGGACAAAAGCCGACAGTTTCTCATCTCAAAGTATTCGGTAGTGTGGCTTATGCACACGTACCGGATCAACGAAGAATGAAGCTCGAAGATAAAAGCAAAAGGTATATTTTTATTGGGTATGATGAGAAGACAAAAGGGTACAAGCTACTCGACCCGATAAGCAAGAAGGTGATGGTGAGTCGTGATGTGCGAGTAAATGAAGCAAGCGAGTGGGACTGGAACAATTCGACGGAGGTTATCATCGACGTTGGAGAATCATCAGTCATTGCACCAACAAGTATACCAACAAACTCTGAAACTACCGATGATGAAGATGAACCACAACAACCAAAAATGCGAAGTTTGCAAGATTTGTATGATGCGACAAATGAGGTACACCTTGTATGTCTTTTGGCAGATGCTGAAAATATCAGCTTTGAAGAGGCGGTGCGAGACAAGAAGTGGCAAACTGCCATGAACGAGGAGATTAAGGCGATTGACCGCAACAACACATGGGAGCTAGCAGAATTGCCGAAAGGCAGTCAGCCTATTGGTGTGAAGTGGGTGTTCAAGAAAAAGATGAATGCTCAAGGTGAGATAGAACGGTACAAGGCGAGACTTGTTGCGAAGGGATACAAGCAAAAGATAGGAATCGACTATGACGAGGTGTTTGCTCCTGTTGCAAGAATGGAGACAATCCGATTACTCATTTCACAAGCTGCTCAATTCAAATGGCAAATATTTCAAATGGATGTCAAGTCGGCATTCTTGAATGGTGTGCTCGAAGAAGATGTCTACATCGAACAACCACCCGGGTTCATGAAAATCGGAGAAGAGAAGAAGGTGCTAAAATTGAAGAAGGCGCTTTACGGGTTGAAGCAAGCACCGCGGGCATGGAATACACGTATCGATACATATTTCAAGGAGAACGGGTTCAAGCAATGTCCCTACGAGCATGCCCTTTACGCAAAGAAGAATGGAGGTAACGTGTTATTTGTTGCTCTTTATGTCGATGACCTCATTTTTATGGGAAACAATGATGAGATGATAGAAGAGTTTAAGGGTACAATGACACGGGAATTTGAGATGACAGATTTGGGCTTGATGAAGTTTTTCCTTGGTTTGGAGGTTAGACAAGTAGAGACGGGTATTTTTGTATCACAGGAGACATATGCAAAAGAGATTTTGAAGAAGTACAAGATGGAAAATTGCAACCCGGTATCAACACCAATGGAACCAGGTGCAAAACTCTCGAAGTTCGATGGAGGAGAACGTGTCGATGCGAGTAGATACCGGAGTTTGGTAGGAAGCCTTCGCTATCTCACATGCACAAGGCCGGATCTTTCATTAAGTGTCGGTATTATAAGTCGGTTCATGGAGGAGCCGGTTTATTCACATTGGAAGGCGGTGAAGCCAATCCTACGGTACATCCAAGGAATGGTGTCACTCGGGTTGTTCTACTCGAAAGCAGAAGATTACAAGTTTGTTGGCTACTCCGACAGCGATTGGTGCGGAGACATAGACGATCGGAAAAGTACATCGAGATATGTGTTCTTTATGGGAGATACTGCATTTACTTGGCTTTCAAAGAAGCAACCGATCTTGATGCTCTCGACGTGTGAAGCTGAATATGTGGCAGCATCTTAGTGTGTATGTCATGCGATATGGCTTAGAAATTTGTTGAGAAAGATGGAGCTAAAGCAACTAGCTGCAACCGTGATTCAAGTTGACAACAAATCAGCAATTGAGTTGGCAAAGAATCCAGTGAAGCATGAAAGAAGCAAACACATTGACGTTTGTTTTCACTTTATCCGAAATCATGTGAAGGAAGGAAGTGTGGAATTGGTGCATGTGGTAAGTCAGGATCAAGTTGCGGATATCTTCACAAAACCGCTACTGAAAGTACTTCTCGACAAATGCAAGAAAATGATTGGCATGACGGATGGTAGAAGCATTTAAGTTTATGGGGGAGTTTTGTTGAATAAACATTAAATGTTATGTTTTAGAGGGTTTTTTCAATTAGAAGTTACAATTTAGAAGTTACAATTTAGAAGTTAGTGGAAACATAAAAGGTCAAGAGTCTTTGTAGATGAAAGGTTTGTAGATGAAAGGCCAAGGGGTGATAGATTTAATTATTTTTCAGTTTTTTTGGTAAGAGTAGAGTCTATATAAATGTTTTGTTGAGTTCATTGAAAAACACAACTTAGAGGAATACAAAAGTTAAATATTTCAAGTGAGTTTTTAGTTTACTAGTGAGTTTTTAGTTTACACTATCTAGGTAAAGAGCTAGTTCTGAAGCATGCTAAAAAGCCATTAGATCCACCGGCCTTGACTCTTGGGGAGACACATTTCTATACAACTAAATCTCTCAAACATGGGATAGCTTCTTTTGATAAACTCTATGAAGGATACCCCGATCAATACTGCCAATATTACTACTGACACCAAACAAATTCTGGTAAAAGTGCACAACCTCATTCTTGATATCATCTTTGTGAGTAATCGTATTGATTTTATTGTCCCTTAATTGGACAATTCTTGGTTTAAAATTGTTTCTATTAATGAGCTGTGAAATAAGCGTTATTTTATTCTCCAAGGCTAACCCATTGATCTATGGACTTGTGTCTGAGAACGATCTCCTCAACATTAATTGGCATGATGAAGTTGTTTAAGTTCTCATGCATATAAGACTGAAGGATGAGATCAAGAGGATTGTAATGAAGGAGGGGCGGAGCCAAGAATCTCATTCAGTGGGGGGTCACTGTTGAATTTCATTCAGTGGGGTCACTATCGAATTTCATTCAGTGGGGTCACTATCGAATTTCATTCAGTGGGTTCACTGTCTTCACGTCATATTATAATTTTTTATAGTATAATTATATGATATTTTTTCACGGTTTCTTTTTTACAAAATTTATTATTTTACGGTATATTTTTTAAGACGAGCTCAACATGATTTTGTTGATCCTAATGGTATTCTCCCTAACAACTAACATAGAGGTAAGCTAGCATACCTAACCAAGAAAAAGATAAAATAAAAAAGTTTAAGCAATATCGATATTAATCACACAAGTTATAGATGAAACACCTTTCATGATCAATAAACTTCACGATCGGATTTATGTAGCCCTTGCAGCAAGCAAATCGACAAGACCACTTTCCCCAAAATCAAGAATCTAAAGTGAAAAAGATTTAATTCCGGTCAGAGTTTATACCAATACTTCACATGAAAAAGATTCGATTCAATATTTCTACAAGCAATTAAAGGGAAAAGTCCTTTCTCAAGATATATTGACTCACTTTCTAGGTTAAACATATATCAATCATAGTCTAACTAACATCCAACACACTTTCCTCAAGCTAGCCTTAGTTTCCTAGAAGATACATTAAGGGACAGACAAAAGTAAAAGTAAATTAGTGTACACATACATAAATTAAACAACCACAATTGAAACTCGAAGAAAATAACAAAGTATCTGGATAATTTTCAATAAATTACTTTATTTAGGTATATATATGGCCATCACACATTCAAAAATAAGAACCTAAAGCTAGATTGCATAAAGCTAGGTACTGCTGCAGCCCAAACAATCGATTTTTTCAAAGAATCGGAGATGAGAGGACCTCGTCGCCGTCGGGGAGGATGGGTGACATTTGGGGGGAGTTTGAGGAATCGGGGGGAGGAGACGAGGTGAGATATTGGTGGAATATGGGGATTGTTTGGGATTTTAAGGTTTCTTATATAGGGTCTAAAACTAAAAATATATTAAGGATAAAATTGAAAATAAAAGACTAAAATAAAAAATTTAGTGGGGTCACAACTTAAAAAATTAGTAGGATAAAAAATAAAAAATAGGTCAAAAATTTTTCAAAAACAAAAATTTTTCAAAAATATATATTTAAGTGGGGTCACCCACTCTCACGAACGTAATTCCGCCACTAGAATAAATGACATTCTCAGCGTACTTATGGTTGACTTTGACTTTTGAAGATCTAGGTATAATATTTAAGTAGTGTATTAAGTTCTTTCGGGATCACCATAGTAATTTCATGACTCAAAATCTGAATATATACAAGAGTCAGGGACGTTTGTAAACCAAACATGATATAAACAACTTAGAAAATCATCTTTATCAGCCCAAAAATCAAAAAGTCTAAAGGTAGTTGGGGGCCTAGAAGAAGATGCACTGACATTCATCACCATTCAGGAATTGGCCATAGAGCTAGAGAAGCTGCAGAGCCACTCAAAGTTAACAACACTATGTCGCTTGTTGAAGATAACTGCATTACCCGTTCTCTTATTGCGCCAAGTGAATTTGGAAAAATAGCAACTCTATGTGACTTTTATGAGGTCTTAAGTTTGAATAACTTGCCTTAGTTGTTGTAATTTAACGTGAAAATTTCTTTACCCCTCTCCCTCTCTCACTTAAAGATAAGCAGAACTATATGTAACTGTTCATTTCTTCTTAAATTATGTCATTTTTTTATATTTTTCTTAACGTAATTCACTTATGTTGGTTATGAAATAACTCTCAGCGGCTCAAAATAGAAAAAGAAAAATTGAAACAATGTTTTACAATATAACTCTGTTGTCTATGCATCATACACATAAAAAATGACCTTGTTTTAATTCAGTTATTAATGTAACAAAGCTTACACATAATTATAATACATTATCACATATTCCTATGTATGACATACAAATGAAACAAAGAAAAATCATGTATAATAAAATATTTTAAATTACACATAAACAAATGACCATTTTTTAATTCAGTTATTCATATATATGACATACAAAAGAAACAAAGAAAAATCATGTATAATAAAAGATTTTAAATTACATACCCATTTTATATTTTTAATTTAGTCATATCTATCTTTTATAATCCTGTATAAAGCATGAGCTTGAAACTAGTATTAAAAAAATAATAATAACTTTGTCATGACAAGTTGAAGTGGATATGGGACATGGATAGGTTTGAATTAATGTAACCACATCTTTTTAAATGATGCTGGGAACTGGATTCTAAACCCTCTATAGCATTAGACTACGTGGCCAAGGATGTGCCCAAACAAAACTATACGGGACTGTTTCTATCATTCTATGGCTGAAAATGGAAAATGTGAATTTTATTAGACTTGCTTACATTTTTGTCTACTTTCTTCTTTTTGTACCAACCATTTTTTGCCAAACTTAGCTGAATCTATAACATTTTTTGGTACTTCTGTACTAAAAATACAACGATTTCACGGATTTCCCTCTAACTATAGTGACTGCAGAAATGAAATAAATGAGTGGGTTTTTTTTTTAAGAAAAGGGATGCGTGGTTTTTTATTTTCTTAAAAAAATGAGGGGGTTTTATATCAGGTCTTAATTCTTAAAGTTATTTAATTGTTTATAAAATTAGAGTAAACTATTTTCACGAAATAGAGTAAACTATTTTCATTTGAAATCATTATCGTTATTTTAAACATGATTTTCTATGCCAATGTTTAACTCATGGATTTTTCTCCTTGTGTACTAAGAAGTTTTTTTATACGTGAGTTAAACCAGTCAGGAATTTTTTTCCAGCATTGATGCTGAGATTAGTTCTCACCGTAGGATCTGATCAGGTTAATCATATTCGTTAAATGAGTTTAGCGGTAATTTTCCTTTGCAACCGGTGGAACAGACAGCAGGTTGTGAAGTTTTATATTCTATTTTCACACCAATCTTCTTTGGGAAGCTTCACTAGATTTTTGTAAATTTGATTTTCACTGCAATCTTCCTTGGGAACCATTATCAATTTTTTTTGTAAATTTTACTTTCACCCCAATCTTCTTTGGAAAACTTCACCTAATTTTGGTAAATTTGATTTTCACCCAAGCTTCCTTCGAAAGCTACCAAACTCATCTTCATCGAAACTTCACAAAACTCGTCCATCTCTCTCTCTCTCTCTCTCTCTCTCTCTCTTCGCCAGCTCTCTCTTCATCGTCCATCTCTCTCTTCGTTGGCTCTTTCAATGTTCATTGTCAGCTCTCTCTCTCGACATGGTGCTCTCTCTCTCTCGGCTTTTTCTCTCTTCGTGATTTGAGATTTTGGTTCTGTAAGTTCGCGTTTGTTGATGATTTCATTTATCTTTTCTTCTCGAGTTAGGGGTGAGCTCGATTTTGGTTCTGTAAATGTTCGGTAAGTTTGCTTTATTGTTGAGTCCCTTCATCTTTTTCTTCTTGAGTTAGAGGCGAGCTTAGGTTAGGATTTTATTTGATTGTGTGTTTATCGAGCTTATGTTTATTGAATAAATTTTGTTTGTTGTTGAAGGAGAGATGGGATTTTGGTGTAGTTGATGGGTTGTTTTGGGGAGATGAGAAACTTGATCTTAGGATTAAGAGGAAGAGAGAGGGGGAGTAAAAAGATGAGAACAATAAGCTTTAAATTAACGGGGGTTTGAGTTTTAGAATTAGACCTCATCTGTATTTGGTTTTTTCTAAAGTCAGATTATTTTTTAGTAGACGAATGGGAACCTGGGCAAAGGGAAGAAAGATAACGGGGCAGTGTTCTATGTCTTTGAGTATGCATGATATGAAGTTTAAACTTTTTAGGAGAATTCATGGGAGATGGAGAGAGCTAGGGGAGAGAAAGGAGGGAAGACTTTGGGAGATATTCAAGAAAATAGGTTATAACCAATGATAGATTTGGTATTTGATTTGTGTTTTCAGTGTGTATTGGAGTTGAAACAAAGAAAAAAAATAAAAGAGAGATGATGGAGAAAAGAAGACTAATTCATTACCATATATCCTTCTCCTCTCATCCCTCCTTTACTTTGTTTACCATTATGTTCATTATACTTATAATTATCATCTTCAGAGCTACCCTGTTTATTGATTGTTTCTTTTCATTTATTGTCAATATGAATTAATAAAGATATATATTTGATTCTATGTTTATTGATAGGTTTATTGAATCATACAGAAATTTTACTAATTCTATCTCTCATTAGATCTATGATTCAAGTTTAGCTCTACTCATGTACTCTTAGGCAATATTCTACTCCATTTTCTTCTTTAACTGGTCAACAGGTTAATTGAGATAAATCATCTATTTATTTTAGCAGAGGCATCTCAGGGACGCTTTACTAATTTTTTGTCAATGTCTAGAATTTGTAAGGGAGGAGATTATATGACTTATTTAGGGGTTCCTCTTTTTGTTGATGCGCCTAAACATCAGCGGTTGATCCCTTATGCTGATAAAGTTAAAAATAAATTGGAATTTTAGAAGGGTTTAACTTTATCTATGGCACACAGATTCTGTCTGATTCAAGGCTCATTTTTATATTCATTTCAAATTTACCATTGGCCTTCCTTTTTTTGAAAAATTTAAATACTGCTATTAGAAACTTCTTTTGGACATGCTCAGTTAATACTCGTAAGTTTGTTCTAGTGTCTTGGAAGATTTACTGCAAACCTAAAGAGGAAGATGGTATTGGTATCAAAGATCTTTGCATTCTCAATAAGGCAATGTTGAAAAAACTCACTTGGAGGTTGCTGACTGAGGACTCTATGGTTTTTAGTTATCTTCGTGCCCGTTAATTCACACAGGATCACCGATCAAGGTCATTGTATATTTCTTCTTATGCCTAGCCTGGCCTGAAATATCATTATACTCCTTTGATGCTTGAGTCTAGGTGGTTGATTAGTCACCATTCAAAAGTTCATTTTTGGATAGACAATTGGTTTGAAACTCCGTTGATTGATTGCGTTAAAGATTGTCATTTGTTACATCTTCCTTTGGAGTCCCTTGTGTGAGATGTGTACACTAATTCAAAGGGTTGACGTCTCCCTATTTTTCATTCTTCTCATCCGACACTTACTTTTGAGATTGAGGAAATGATGGTCAGCACTAACATAGACTCGTTAGTTTGGACACGCTATTTGGATGATGTTGTTTCTTATAAATTTGCATATGTCTCTCTACTGTGGTTGGAAATTTTAGTTGAGGTAAGCAAATTTGAAAACCATTTATTTCACCATGTCGGTCTGTCCTTACTTGACGTTTGTTCCATGGAAGGATGTCTATTGATCCGTGTTTCGTGCTCGTGGTTATATTTTTCCTTCTTGATGTCATTTTTGTTGTGTTGTGGTGGAGGACATATGTCATTTATTTATAGAATGCCCATTTTCGCGTGGACTGTGAGATGCTGTGTCAAGTGTTTTTAAGAAGGATATCAAACTTGATGGTGTTTTATTAGATCTTTGGTGGACGACGATGAAGACATCTTTTAGCACACAGTTGAAAACTTTATGGCAGACTTCCGTAATTACCGTATTTTGGGCAGTGTGCTTCCTTCATAATCAAGCCACGTTTGAGAGTAGAAAGCCAGCCTTTACTGAAGCTCTTGCCTTGCTTTGACGTCCAGTTTGTGAAGCGTACCACTTTAAGATTGACACGATGCAGATTCAATTGAGGAGCTTTTGACACTTCAGCAGCTTTGAGTTTCGAGCCGCGTCCTTCTAGAACCCCCATGTATCTTGGAAGTTTTTTGGCGTCCTCCCCATCAGATTAGATTAAAGTACATACAAAAGGGAACGACTTTTGGTAGTCCTGGTCTTGTAGGTTATGGAGGCATTTTTTGATCGTCTAGAGGATTTGTTAAGAGTTGTTATGCTATTCACCTTGGCGTATGTTTTACTTTCGAGGCTGAGTTGACTGATGCTATTCATGTGATTGTTTATACTTCGACCTTTGGGTAGAGACAATTATGGTTGGAAAATGATTTTGTTTATGTGGTAACCATTCTTCGTTCAAGATCTCAAAAAGGCTCTCTAGAGTTGACGCACTACTTGAGATAAATGTTTAAATTTAATCGATTAGATGAAACTTGTTGTCACTCATATTTATCGGGAAGATAACTGAGTTATATATTATTTGACATTCAGAGCCCTTAGTATAATTGCTTCAACTTGATGATGAAATGCTCATAAATTTTATTCTTCATGTATTTACGATGATATTTATAATATGTCTTCTTTTAGATTTTATTAATTTTTTTATATTTTTTTTTATTCTTTTATTTTATTTTAATAATATGTTTTATTTTTCTTCTTTTTAATTGTTTATTGATTTTAAACACTTTGGGTGGTTGGTGAGGAAATGTCACGTGTAAGATTTCAATTGATTTAACAATGATCTCCGTGGAAGCAGTCTAACCAAAGAGTACTGCAGAAATGAAATAAAGGAGTGGGGTTTTTCCTTTTTCTGAAGAAAAAAGAAGGTGGGGTTTTTATCTTTTTTTAAAGAAAAATGTGGGGGGGGGGGGGGGGGNGGGGGGGGGGGGGGGGGGTTCTGGTCTTAATTCTGAAATTATTTAATTGTTTATATGTTAAGCGAAAAAACTTGAGTGAAACAATAAAGTAGATTAAATATCTTCCTGAACACTAAAACTATTTTCATTCCGAAATTGTCGTTTCTCTAACCATTGTTTCCCATAACACCCCTCTTTTTTCTTTGAAATTAAAAAAAATACCTCCACTTTTCTTTAAAATATCCACAGTTCGTCTCTCTGTTGAACAAATGCGAGCAATTTAGCACAGCGGGACTTTTTCTTTATACAAGGCTGCTAAAAATTACTATAAATCCGAAGATAACCAAATTTCCCGTAGACCCTTTTAGAACTTTGTTCTATTTTTTCCTTTTTCTTCTATTTTCAGCTTCAGAAAACATTTCTCTTAGGAAAAAAAGAGAGAATTTTTTGGGTTGAAGAATGGCAAACAACGATGAAGCAAAGGTGCCTTTACTGGAAACTTTAGGGTATAAAGAGGAAGAGAAAGATGAAAAGGAAGACCTAAAATGGAGGGTGTGGATTGAAACAAAGAAGCTATGGCATATAGTTGGACCCACAATATTTAGCAGAATGGTTACGTATTCGATGTTGGTAATTACACAAGCCTTCGCAGGACATTTGGGTGACCTTGAGCTCGCTGCTATTTCCATTGCTAATAATGTCATCGTTGGCTTTGACATCGGCATTTTGGTACGATTGTTCTTTATATTTTTTACTATTAGTTTAGAATCCTGAAATATCAGTATTTTTACTTTACGTATCCGATGTTGGTAATCTGAGAGAGTTATTGGTTTTTCTAGCTTTGATACGACCTGTGCTGAGAGAGTTGTTGGCTTTGATACGACTTGGCTGAGAGAGTTGTGGGCTTTCACTAGTGTTAGACTGTGGAGTAGTATTATACATATTCAAAACCCAAAAACTAATCTATGAGATGAACACTTAATTTAAATTAAGGTGGGATCAAACTCAATACTACTAGCAAACTTGTTTTTGAATATTAACATTGATTCTTAAAAAACTAATTTATATGGAAACTCAATTTGGAATAATAGACAGACGCATGTAGTTTCAAAATTCTTCAATTAACCAGGTGCTATGGGATGTATGTGTAACAGTTGGGAATGGCAAGCGCGTTAGAAACACTGTGCGGGCAAGCATTTGGCGCCAAAAGGTTCTACATGTTAGGCGTTTATCTGCAGCGCTCCTGGATCGTTCTGTTCATATTCTGTGTTATTCTCTCACCACTCTACATTTTCGCCTCTCCAATTTTAAAGCTATTGGGACAACCCTCTGATGTGGCAGAGCTAACAGGGAGTGTGGCTCTATGGATGCTACCACTTCATTTTAGCTTTGCATTTCATTTTCCACTGCAGAGGTTTTTTCAGTGTCAGCTTAAGACAGGACCGATAGCAGTGGTGGCGGTGGTAGCGCTAGTGGAGCATGCGGTGGTTAGTTGGTTGTTGGTGTATAAGTTTAAGATGGGAGTGATAGGGACGGCTGCTACTTTGAATGTGTCGTGGTGGATTTTGGCGATTGGGTTAATGGCTTATATTTGGCGTGGCAAGTGTGAGATGACGTGGAATGGGTTTTCTATGGAGGCTTTTTCTGGGCTTTGGGAGTTTGTCAAGCTGTCTGCTGCTTCTGGGGTTATGTTATGGTCTCTCTCTCTCTCTGGAAATTTAGGGAATGACCTATTATTATTAAATTAGTATTTTCATTCTAACTTTAAAAAATTATTAAAACAAAAAAAAATTTCCATGCATCACCATGAAAAATAATCTCATATACTACTATCAAATATGTTATTTTAATATTTTTCTTAAAATAAATAGTTGTCCTTGTTTTCATTGTTTAAAAAAATCATTTTTCGATTTACAAACTAAACTAGTTCATAATTTCTTAATTCTTATATGATAATCAAAACTAGTCCATAATGGTATTGTTGAGAAATTTATATGATTAATACGAGTGTCTCTAAATCAAAGTCGCATGAAAGTAAATGAATTTTGAGTTTGGAGGGAGAGAATTCATTATCATAAAAATTAAAGATAATAAATGATAAAATAACTCTTCATTTTATCACTTTACTACTTTTCTTACCTTGAAATACTAAATAAAAAAGTAATTTTTATGTAGTTTTAAAATATATAAGTTTCTAAAAGTAGTCCTCAACTGACAGCCTTTTACATCACTTATCTCTTCATCAGACAATTATCGAACAAATGCCATTATTTGTTTTATTGGCAGCTTGGAGAATTGGTATTACAGAATACTGATATTGATGACTGGAAATCTTCAGAACGCAAAAATTGCTGTGGATGCATTGTCTATCTGGTAACTTTCGTCCACAGTGTCACCTCTATGGTCATTATGAAGATATGGAATTTGTGAAAAATTTCATTCCCTTTCATTAATTAACAGATTGATTTTATGCTTTTTGGCAGTATGAGCATTAATGGATGGGAAATGATGATACCTCTGTCATTTTTCGCTGGCGCCGGGTAATTAATTACAACCCCTTATTAACCTTTTCTTCCCCTTTGTTATGAATTTTGGGGTTGCCCATACCCTATTTTCCCACTTGGTTTTATTTTTTTCTTGGACCACCACTGGCAGCTTGTCAAGGTATTTGACATAATGCCTCAATAATTTACCGAACTCAGGGCCCAGGGGTACTTTTATATATATTAGTAATGTATCATCAGTCATCAAGTACATTTTCCGAAACAACAACTTGGCTCATAAATGTTCCCACTCCCAAACCCATTTCTCAATCCCACCCTCTGAAATTTTCCTCTACGTTTAGAGCATTGAATAGTCAATATTTCACTATAATATTTGATGATATTAAAATTTAAATAAAATATAATATTTTTTAATATTATAAATTAATACTGAATATTTAATACTTTAGATATACGGAATAATCTCTTCACTTCCAAACCCAATCCGTTTTTCAATAAATAATGCTCTGTCCACACTACTCTACAGTCTATACATGTCCGTCCAAAAGTAGTTTTTGTTTGACAGGTTTATATTTAAGGAAAATGACAAAAAACAAAGGATTTTGTTTGACAGGTTCATTAAAAATATGATTGAATTTTTTGATTTTTTTACATGGATTAATTCTCATCCGCTAAAATTTTTTACATCAGGCAAAATTTTCCCTACTTTAAAAAATCGGTCATTTAATTAACCCACCTTGAAGACCAGTACTTTCTGTAATTTTTTTATTTTATAAAATTAATATCATAGAACTTATATGTAATTTATCTTAAAATCAACTTATCCCTTAAACTTTATCATTTTTCCTATTAACTCTTCAATTTTCTTCATCTATCATAAACCCCCATGACCATCAAATGTCTGTTAAATTGATGCATGCCTAATTTTCTTATAATTTTGAAGAAAGGGGTAACATTGAAAAAAATTAGGCAAGTGCCGGTTTAACACTCATTTGACAATTAGCGGGATTTTTTGATGGATGAGAAAAATTGAAGGACTAATAGAAAGATGATAAAATTTAGTGAATAAGGTTGATTTTACAATAAAATATAGAATATTCTATGATGTTAACCTTGTGGATATACATGTTCTTTTAGGAAAATCTCTCCAATCTATTCACATATCATTATGTCGTTATGAATTTTCTTAATTTGATTCTTTTGGGTGATTATTTAATTTCCTATAATTTTCAATTATTTAATTAACTATTATTAGATGAACCACGAGGTATAGCGTAAATGGTCACCGTGGGTTTAAAGGTTTCCTCTAGTTCGCGAGTTTGAAGCATGAGTCATGTTATCTCGTGGATATCAGTCTAGAGATTTATTCATTGATTTACATGTGCTGTATTTACAGGAAACTCTTAACCGAGTGTATGTGCACCACTTCGGAATTAGTTGAAGAACTACGTTTTGAAAACCTAATAGAAAAAAATATTATTCGCTATTGAGAATATTTGAAGGATAAGTAGACAAAATTATAATCACTTACACATCTCGATGATCATTTAAAAGATTTACAAACTTAATATAATAATCTTGCATTCACACTCTTCTAAGATAAGATTCAATGTATTTCTAAATATAGTAATCATGTCCTTTCTCTAATCATAATTCCTAATGGTACGAATCTATGTTCATTGTTGCATAGCGCCTCTAGTTCTAAAGTATCCCAAATGAAAAAAATGCTTAATTTGCTTAAAAACTATTTTATATGAAATTCTCTGAAAATTTTGGACTAGAGTTTCATACTGAAATTTGATATTATATCAAGTAACGTATAATAATGGAGAAACCATAATTACTTAATCTATTTTACTTATCACCTTAATTTCATTTAACGAGGAAAACTAATTAAATGATAGGAAACATGCTTAAAAACATGTATAAAAAGTGTGAATAGAGACGCTAAATCTAAATCTTAGTTTTAGTAGAGAAACGCGAAACTGTACGTAGCTGCTAACAGATGAGGTTTACTATAAATGTTTACATACAGAGTGAGGGTAGCAAATGAGCTTGGAGCTGGCAATGGAAAAGGAGCCAAGTTTGCTACTATTGTGTCAGTGGCAGAATCTACAATTATAGGCCTTTTCTTTTGCCTATTAATTGTGATATATAAAGATGAATTTGCCTTGATTTTCTCTTCAAGCAAACCTGTTCTTGAAGAAGTAAACAAGCTCTCTATCCTCTTAGCTTTCACTATCCTCCTTAATAGTGTTCAACCAGTTCTCTCAGGTAAATTAATCTCTTTTTCCACTTCATTAGTTTCTCGTTTTGTTTAGTTTATTAGTTTGGATATACACATTGACTTCTTACAATGTTGTTTCCATCAAGCACAACTTCCCATTTATTTATTCCTTTTTGAGTTGAGCAGGAGTGGCGGTGGGATCTGGTTGGCAATCATTTGTGGCATATATAAACTTGGGTAGCTATTATCTCATTGGAGTACCTCTTGGAATGTTCATGGGATGGGGCTTCCACCTTGGAGTAAAGGTATACGTAATTCTAATTGATTCTTTAGTTTTTGCATAATTTTGTTACAAGTCGTCTTTGCTACCTTAATAGCCATAATGACTAAATTTGATACAAAATTGTCTTAATTCCATTAAAAATCTAAGTATATTGGTTTCAAGAATCTAACTATATTGTGTAGCAATCACAAATACATACTTGCTATAAAATAAGAGACCAATTCAAGAAAAATTTAATGTTTTTAGAAATATTAGTTTGATTTGATTAAATCAGTTTTATGATCGACAATCCAAGAACCAAATTTAACTGATGATTTCTTTGAATTAGAACTAGATTACACTGAAAATAACATAAGAATCGATGAGTAGGTTATTCGGTGTTATACAACTTCACTAGTCACGTAGTTCATTTTAATTAATCTTAATTTTACCTATATGGTCTTCTTGCATAATTAACTTCATTGGATGTACTTTAGTGACTGAAACTTATGAAAGTTGTTATAAAAGTTATAATTGTAGTTTCTAATTTTATTTATCAATAAATATATTTTATTCAATTTTTTCATTTATATGAACAATTAATATATAATAAATATTTTAAAAAATAAAAACGTACATATCACATATATTGTACGTGTAATTTAACTAATACTTAAAAGCATATGATGGCTCTAATTAATTAAAATGTGATATAAGTTATGATTTTTAAAGTCGTTTGTACTAAAATCAAACAGGGAATATGGGCTGGGATGATATTTGGTGGCACAGCTGTTCAAACCTTGATATTGGTCATTATTACCATGCGTTGCAATTGGGAAAATGAGGTAAAGATTTCCACTGATCATCTTATTCTTTAACTAACTTTTTTTTCTGTGAGAGAAAGGGGTAATAAAGCACACTTACAAACCCATTTAGCTCCAGATATTTTAAATTGAACACGATTTTTTTTGTTAAATCATTGATCGAGATATAAATTAAGTTTTAATTGACTGAGTAATGTTTTAATAATTCATAAGTTAATTCAGTAAATAATTTTAACGAATGATAAAATATCAATCTATGAATGGTTTATAATTATCAGGCTAATTAAAAAAAATTTATAACTTAATCAATCTAGATTTACACTTAATTAACGGCTCTATTACATGTTATAGGTGGAATGTCAGTTTTGAACGTGAAACATAACGTCAGGATTATAAATAAAAAAAATAATAATTAATGATTATAAATAATAATAATTTAATAGTTCGATGGTGTAATTTATAATTTTTTTCTTTATTTTGCAACTATCATTTAATTAGCTTAACTTAACTCATTGTAATATTTTGGGGGTGCGAATTGCAGGCAGAAAAGGCAAGTATGCATGTAAAGAAATGGGCAGAGGCAGGCCGACAAAGAAAATTTAGACAACTTAAGTGAACAAAGCCACTAGTTTCGATTGCTAATTAATCTTGGCTTGTTTTTTCTTTCACTCTTAATTACTTCTTATTGTCGATTGAGAGCCCCATATTTTGGAAATACCAATAGTAGAGACGATCGATCAGATCTGAACGGTTCCATTATATACTTGATGAAATGATGATGAACATGAAAATAAGAATAAGAAATGGAATGATCAAAACAATGATGTCTAACTAATTAGACAAATCAGTGAATGTAAGAGTATTAACTTTACACCAATGTGATGTTTAACTAATTAAATTATGACAATCAAATCAGTGAATGATCAAAACATGAAGAGACTATAAGCAATCATACTTGACTTCTGTTGAGGTCAAATCCTGTATCTAATAATGTATGTTTTATATTTTTGTCATTTTATAGACTTTGAATCAATCGAGGTCTATATTCTCCCTATCCACATAGTCATTTCCTACGTCGATCAAAATACTTATCTATATCTTTGTCAGGTTAATTGTTTTTCACTCATTTTATTTTTGGCCAAATGCTAGGGTCCAAGAAAAATATCCAAAAATAAAAAAAATCAAAATAATTAAAACAGAATAAAAACTATAAAAATCAGAATAAATAAATAAAGTAAAAAAATTTAAAAAACTAAAAATAGTAAAAAATAATAAACTTGTACAATTTTCTCTTTATGGTAAGCATTACCAGATCACTGTAATTATTGAACGCAGGCACACAAAATAGGGTCTAGATACATTTTTCATATGCAATATAATAATCATTAACCACCTTCCTAAAAATAAATGATATGTTAAGTTTTTTTCCTCAATAACAAACAATAATGTTTTCGGGAATTGACATAAAGAGGGAGGTCTTTTAGAAACTTTTTGGATTCTTTTGGGGAGAAAAACATAATTTAAAATTTAAAATTAGCTCCGGTGACTTGAAAGCTACTGTTGGGTTCCTCTTACCATTAACTATCATCCATGTAAGTTCCAACCCAATCGAACAAACGATGACCGAGATACGGCTATTCAAAATATTGGCCTAAAAATTTCATTTCTTCCTTTTTTTTGTCACCAATGACTTTGCAGAGAGCTATACTCGCAATTCAAACCTTTCATTAAACTCAATCATCCCAACCTAATTTTCAGCCAAAAAAGATCACCATCTCCGATAATCCAATATATATATATATATATATATATATATATATATATTTTATTCCTTATATTATTTTCTATCTCTATGCTAACATATTAATAAATATATGAGGGTGATTTAAATTATTTGTCATTGTGTAAAATTTTGTTATGGATATTAACATGATTTTCATCATTATTATTTAAATTAGTGGTTGAAAGACAATATAACATTCTTTTAACCTAAGAATTCTGAAGACGGGAGTTAGAGATGTTGGAGGTCTAATTATCTACCTTCAGATGTCACAAATAATACTTGAAAATCACAGTTTGATTTCAAAAAAGTTTCACAATCATAAATCGTTCTAAAAAACAAGTTCATACATACAAGATTTATTAAAATGACACTTTGAGAAATATAAAAGTTTAATTTTCTCAAGATATTTAAATTGGGATTATTTTCGGATGTCTGATTTTTAATCCCTATATTTTTCTACTGATATTTAAAAAATATCATTAGAATCATTGGGTACTGTTTATGTAGAAATTTAGTTACAAATTATTTTTCATTTATACAATTACTTTACGGGTTTTTCTTCAATGAGTGGCATGTTTTTTTCATGTATTTCAGCAACCTACATAAAAAATTGATAGAATATAAATTTTATTATTGAGAAGAAAGAATCATTAGAAATATGCCTACAATATATAAGTATTTATGAAGTTGTTGTTACCTGCTTGCCATTGCACTCAGTGTTTCAAGAAACACCCTGCTGTTTCGACAACCACCCTATATGTTTCGACAACCACCACCATCGTTATCACCATTGTCATTCATGCCATCCTCCTCCTTTCCTTCATAAACAAGATTGAGTATGTCTAACATATAAAAAACACCTTAAATAAATATGCATAGCATGTGAAAATAGGTCACCATAGTAGCTTCCTATTTTTAGTTGCAATGTGCGTATCTCACTCATTTTTATATCCACACTCACCATGGATATCTTCATTGATTTTTCTAATTTATCATTTTTTCTTGCCACGACAACTATGACTTCTCTACTTTGAAAAATTTTTGGTCTCCTCATTAAAAAATTTGTCCTCAACAAAATAGAGTGCCTGGAAGAAAAAATAGAACTCTGAAATACATGATAAACTGCATGTTGAACAGTTCTAGATTACCTCACAATTTGTGGTTAAAAGCCTTGCTTAGGGTTAACACCATCTTAATAAAATTCAACATAAGAAGACCAAAAAGTGACATTTTAAAGCGTGAAGAAGGAAGTTACCGTCCTATAAAATTCTAAAAGTTTATGGGTATCTCCCAAAGGTACAAGTACCTTTACCTAAGGGAGTCATGCTTGGATGCAAGACTTTTGATTATGTTTTTATTAGATATGCATTAATTAGTGCCGCATGTAGATTTTTTGTGATTAGGTCAAAAATTTCTTCCGTAAGTTCCAACACTATAATAGAGTCTACTAATGCCAAATTCTTTGAGATTGTATTTCCATTTAAGGATGGGAGACACAATCAACCTGTCAAAAGAGGTATAAGAGAAAGTTCATATAGAGCTTGTTTGGATACCCGGATTGTACAGTGTTAAGATTCTGGACAATACTATTTTATTAATGTCCAATGTTTGGTAAAAAATAACAAGGACTGTTTAGTCCCACCAGAGTTGGACAACTTAGTCCCCTTCTTTTTGGAGGGACTACACAGAACTAAAGAAAAACACCCCCCCCCGCTCTCTCTCTCTCTCGACCATCTCTCTCAACCCTCTATCTCTCGATCCTCTCATTCGCAGCTCATAGCCTCTCTCTCATCGTCGAACCTGACCCAACGATCTTCGCCTCTCTCTTGTTGTCGCAGCTCGCAGGTGAGATCTTCTTCCTCTTTCTTCTTCTCCTCTTTTGTTTCTTCGTCTGCTCTTCTCTTTCTTCTTCTCATCTTTTCCTTCTTCTCAGATCTACATTTTTCTTTCTCTAAATTTTTGATGAATTGTTGAATCTCTATATCATATAGAAGAAAAATCAAAATCAAGATTGATAGACGGACTGAGATACAAAGAAGACTTCACTCCAAAAAAAACTCTACCAAGAGAGTGACTGCGACTCGAGAGAAATTTCCATTAGGGTATGGAGTCAAAATCAATTTGTCAAGACCAAAGAAAATGGAGGAAGCATGTTGATGGAAGCGGCTTTGATCTCTATCAAATTAGAAGTATTTTTTGTAGGCCAAGACCATTCCCCATGGTGGATAATCATATTGACCCTAGTGTTTATGTTCCAACAAGTATATAAGGTAACACTTCTTCTAAACCTATTAAACATGATACAAATGGTTTCTTCTAGTCATTAATAATTTGATTATTTTTAAATAATAAGCTAGAAAGGGAGAGAGTGTAGTTAGATCCGAAGTCATTGATTTAGTTGAAGGAAGATCTGAAATAGAGAGAAGTTTATGTGAATTATCAACCATCCCTTATTTTGGCCTAGCATTTAGCAGTGGACCATTCTATGGCTTTGGGAACCTTATTTCAAGCCCAACAAAAATCAATGGCGCTGCCTTCTTTGATCATGTGAAGATGGCACCATTTGCTCCAAAGAGGCTTATAATGATTGGTAATGAGGAACCATAGGTTTTTTGCAGTGGAAGTAGAGTTCAAAGCAGTAAGATATTTTAGACTAAGACCACCATTTTTATTGGGGAGAATGTCTCTTTGAGTTCTTAGACCAAAGACTCTTCATCATGATGACTTCAATATCTGTAAGGATCTTTTTATGGAGGAGGAATAAACAAGCACAAAACCTTTGATAGCCACAGGAACATATTGGATAAGTTGGAGCTTTTGAACAAAAGAAAGGTGTTTAGCTTCCCAAGATTGAATTCTGTTGGTGATCCTTTTAACTAGGATAACACATTTATTCTTCCCAAGACTAGTAGAAATCAAAGGTATGCCAAAATATCTTATTGGTCGGATGCTAGGCGATTTCAGTATCTTAATGCCAAGATGTTTAGCATACTTAGAAACTCCAGAGAAAAACACATGGCTCTTATCTTGGAGGATGCCAAATAGAGCTTCCATGACGATGACAAATAGATAAGGTGAGATAGGGCCACCTCGTCTCAACCCTTTAGCATCCTTGAAGTAGCCACACAACATATCATTGTTGTTGACGAAAAAGGAGGGAGAAGTTGTACATGTCATAATCAACTTGTTGAAGTGAGAAGAGATTCCAATAATTTCCTTGGTTTCAGGAATGAAGATTAGCTAGTCATCCATCAACATAAACATGGTCGCACAAAGCATGTTGAAATCAATCGTTACTTCATGAAAGATAAGCTAGATAGTGGACTAATTTTTCTTCCATATATTCAGAAAGAAGAGTAACTTGTTGATGTCCTAATCAAATGACTGTCTTGTCAAGCTATTTATGACGATAACTTGAAAAGTAGGAATGGAAAACATATATTCACCCGTTTATGAGGGAGTTTTGAAACAATTAGCTATTAATGGTGAGTTTATAAGTCGCTAGAATCGGATTCGTACATTGTTTATTTTCTTCTATGATATTTCATTATTTTCTTGTTGAATATTTCCATGTTGAAGCATTTTAATTAAGGAAAATAAGTTTTGTAATCCCAAAATTTAAGGCTAGAATATATTTTCATATTCATAGATACATTCCTTATCTATGTTACTAGTGTAAAATTTGTAGGGAATCATAGCGATGATATACAGAACTATTCCCAAAAAAATAAACCATTTGAATATACATTTGTAAACCAAGTTGCAGCAGGACATTGGTTAACCTTAAGGATGAGGAATATAACAATATAGTTAACTTGAGGAAGAAAAATCCTAGTTTGAAAGAACACCATAATAGCACTATTCATATCATTGCCAACCATATCTAAAGACTTTTTGAAGAAGCCAAAGGGAAAACCATTGGGACAATGAGCCTTAAAGTCATTACAAGCAAGGATAGATTCATGAATCTCCTAGGAGTGAAATCCTTGGAAATAGTAGCCGGGTGATGAGAGAAGATCTTCTTAGGATAGATCTTCTTTAATGTTAGGCAATTAATTGTTTATATCTTCTCTCTTAAAAATTACATTACCCTGGTCATCAATCAATGGAGCCAACCTTTCTCTAATATTGTTCATGTTTATGAGCTTGTGAAAGTATGCATTGTTGTTCCCCCAAACTGGCCCATTAAGCTCTAGATTTTGGTCTAAGGAAGCTCTCCTCAACTTTCCTAGAAGATATGGATTGTTGGAATGTAGCATGCTCAACAGCTTGTAGATTGGTGTCCCAAGGGTTGGAAAATACGTGTTCTTGAGCTTTTTGGCTATGTAAGAGAAGTGAGTTCTATTGAGAACTTTTATGGCTATTTTGGTAGCTTTGAACTTTCTTAACGATCTATTCATTGTGGAGCCATATATTGGGATGGAACAAGCTTCATGTACACATGATAGGAAATGATCACAATCTGCCTAAAAATCAAAGAATTTAGGACTAACAGATGCTTTGTTGGATGTAACATTGATGTGCAAGATGGCAAGACAGTGGTTTGAGATGCTAGGAGGAAGAAAATAAACATTTGGATAAGGAAATTAAGGCAACCAATGTTCATTGACCATAACTCAATTTTATTTAGGATGGTACTTTGGCATAAGTCCTATATTTCAATGGTATTAATATAGGCATTATAGATTCTTTCCTTGTGTATCTTAGACTAGAAAGTTCTTTGTATCCATGGATGTAACATTTGCTGAACAAGAACCCTATTTCACATGACCTTATCTTCAGGGGGAGAATTTGATTGAAGATAAAGATGAGTTTGATATGTTACTCAATTGTACTACCCTACCAGAATCTGAAATATTCTAGTTATTGTCTTGACAATGCCTACTCCCAAAAGTAGTACAACCATATTTAATCTTGTATAGGATATGATTGATGATGAACATGTCCAGGAAAAGAATCTCTCCCTACCACTTTAGGTGCATCTAAGGAAGAAGCGATTTGTCCAAGAACCTCAACCAGCTCCAGTGTTTGAACCTGGAACAAGTAATGAACACTACAATTCTACAAATTTTGATGATCTTGAGATTCCCATTGCCCTAATGAAAGGAAAAAGATACTATACCCATAATCCATCTCCAATTTTGTCTCCATTTGTGGATTAGCCTCTGCTTACAAATCTATCATTACAAACTTAGACTCAATTGAAATCCCAAAATCAGTCGAGGAGGCAGTAAGAAATTAGAATTGGAATAAAGCAATGATGGAAGAAATGAGTACACTTGAAAAGAATAAGACAAGAGATGTTAACCTCCCAAAAGGGAAGAGATATGGCTGGTGTAGATGGATTTTTACAATAAAATTTAAGGCATATGGAACTCCTAATAGATACAAAGATAGGTTGCTAGCTAAAGGATATACTCCAAATATATGGTATATATTATCAAGAGACCCTTGCTCCAGTTTCAAAGACTAACACTATTCGCATTTTGTTATCTTTGACTACTAACCTAAATTAGACATTGCAACAGTTTGATGTTAAGAATGCTTTCTATATGGGGGCTTAGAAGAACAGTCTACATGGAGATGCTCTAGGATGGAGCAAAACCCCAAAAGAAAGTAAAGTGTGTAGACTTAAGAAGGCTTTATATATTTTCAAATAATTATTGAGAGGATGGTTTGAAAGGTCTAATAGGCTATGATCCAAATGAAATATCACCAAAACCAAGGGGACCGCACACTTAAAAATCTGCTTCAAGAAAGGTAACAACACTGATAGTCAATATGGATTATATAATTATAACTAGAAATGATACAGGAGAAATGGGAAGGTTAAAAAACCAACCTGCAAAAGAATTTGAGATTAAATATCAAGGGAAACTAAAATATTTCCTAGGAATTGAAGTTTCCTACTCAAAAGACGGAATTATGATCTCACAAAAAACTATATTTTAGACCTACTCAAAGCTGGAATGATTAGTTCAAACCAGACGAGACTCCCATTGAACCAAATCATAAGATTGGTTTGAATAATGAAGATTAGCTAGTAGAATGTGGTCGATACAAATGATTAGTGGGAAAGTTACTCTACTTGGCTCATACAAGACTAGACCTTACCTATGATTTCAATGTTGCTCGTAAGTTTATGCATTCTCCTAAGGAAATACACAAGGAGGCAGTGTTTAGAATCCTAAGATTGAGTATGTCTAACATATAAAAAACACCTTAAATAAATATGCATAGCATGTGAAAATAGGTCACCATAGTAGCTTCCTATTTTTAGTTGTAATGTGCGTATCTCACTCATTTTTATATCCACGCTCACCATGGATATCTTCATTGATTTTTCTAATTTATCATTTTTTTCTTGCCACGACAACTATGGCTTCTCTACTTTGAAAAAATTTTGGTCTCCTCATTAAAAAATTTGTCCTCAACAAATAGAGTGGCTGGAAGAAAAAATAGAACTATGAAAGACATGATAAACTGCATGTTGAACAGTTCTAGATTACCTCACAATTTATGGTTAAAAGCCTTGCTTAGGGCTAACACCATCTTAATAAAATTCAACATAAGAAGACCAAAAAGTGACATTTTAAAGTGTGGAGAAGGAAGTTACTGTCCTATAAAAAAATAAAAGTTTGTGGGTATCTCCCAAAGGTACAAGTACCTTTACCTAAGGGAGTCATGCTTGGATGCAAGACTTTTGATTATGTTTTTATTAGATATGCATTAATTAGTGCCGCATGTAGATTTTTTGTGATTAGGTCAAAAATTTCTTCCGTAAGTTCCAACACTATAATAGAGTCTACTAATGCCAAATTCTTTGAGATTGTATTTCCATTTAAGGATGGGAGACACAATCAACCTGTCAAAAGAGGTATAAGAGAAAGTTCATATAGGGCTTGTTTGGCTACCCGGATTGTACAGTGTTAAGAGTCTAGACAATACTATTTTATTAATGTCTAATGTTTGGTAAAAAATAAAAAGGACTGTTTATTCCCACCAGAGCTGGACAACTTAGTCCCCTTCTTTTTGGAGGGACTACACAAAACTAAAGAAAAACACCCCCTCTCTCTCAATCCTCTCTCTCGACCATCTCTCTCAACCCTCTATCTCTCAATCCTCTCTCTCGACCATCTCTCTCAACCCTCTATCTCTCGATCCTCTCATTCGCAGCTCACAACCTCTCTGTCATCGTCGGACCTGACCCAACGATCTTAGCCTCTCTCTTGCTGTCGCAGCTCGCAGGTGAGATCTTCTTCCTCTTTCTTCTTCTCCTCTTTTGTTTCTTCATCTCCTCTTCTCTCTCTTCTTCTCATCTTTTCCTTCTTCTCATCTTTTCCTTCTTCTCATCTTTTCCTTCTTCTCAGACCTACATTTTTCTTTCTCTAAATTTATGATGAATTGTTGAATCTCTAAATCATATAGAAGAAAAATCAAAATCAAGATTGATAGACGGACTGAGATACAAAGAAGACTTCACTCCAAAAAAACTCTGCCAAGAGAGTGACTGAGACTCGAGAGAGCATGGAGACCGAGAGGGAAGAAGAAGAACAATGTACACCATCCTGCTCAACTGAGAGAGAGACTATGAGTGTGAAAATTGGAGATCGCCGGACTGAGAGGTGTCGAAGGGTGAAAATTAAGCAAAATAAAACTCTCCTTCACTGTTCAGTGTTCAATAGAGAGAGAATGTGCGTGGGAGATGGAGACAGCCAAACTTGGGAGGGGGAAGGAAAATCAAAAGCAAAATGAAAATGAAATGAGATGAAATGTAAATGAATTAAATTAAATGACCGAGACTGAGGGAAAATTAAATGCTTATAATACATATATTATAAGAACAAAATTCAGGATAGAATTACCTGGGTTTTTAAGTTTGGTCCTGCGTCCAGTATTATGGTGTGCCAAATATTATACAAATAATACCTTTTTTTAACTAATACAGTACCAAACATTGGACAATATTATTTAATCCGCTACAATATAGTATAGTACAGTACGACATATTTAGTACAGTACTATCCTGACTGCCAAATGAGCCCATAGTACTTAAAATGATAAAGAATCTGTCTCTGAGCCTAGATAAAGCAAAGGAGCTAGAACAAGTACCTCATTTGAACCAAAGTTTCTGAAAACTGAACTTCAAAATTACAAAGAGGCAATGTGCAATCCACAAGCTCCTTTTTAAAAGGAGGTCGCGATAACGAGATTCAATTTATTTTACAAAATAATACTTGGATGTTGGTTGATATCCTTCCTAGGAATAAACAATTAGGGTCTACATGGATTTTCAAAAGAAAAATAATTGATGGTACCATTGACAAATTCAAAGCTTAGTCGGTAGCTAAAGGTTACTAACAAAGGAAGGTATAGACATCTTTGGTACCTATTCTCCACTGATGAGAGTCACTTCTATGCTAGTTCTGATTGTGGTTGCATATAATTTGGAGATACACCAAATCGACGTAAATACCGGCTTCTTAAATGGAAAGTTGGGTGAGGAAATCAATATGGAACAAGTCAAAGGGTTTGTGGTTAAGGGTCAAGAATGAAATGTTTGTAAGCTTTTTAAATCTTATAAGCTGAAACAAGTGCCAAAGCAATGGCATGTAATTTTTTTTATCACACTATGTTATAAAATTGTTGTAAGATAAATGAGTGTGGTAAATGTGTCTACATTAAAGGTATTGGTGATCTATTTGTCTTATCATGCTTATGTGCAGATGATATTCTAATAATTGGAACATATATGAATATACTATCTTCTACCAAGGAGATGTCCATTTCTAACTTTGACATGAAAGACTTAGGTCTAGCAAATGTCATTCTTGAAATTCAAGTCAAGAAAACTTCTGATGAACATATCTTTACACAATCCCATTATATATAAAAGTTCTTAAAGAAGTTCTGCAAATTTGAAAGAAAACCAGTTGTAACTCCATTCAACCCAAACTTTAAGCTGAGAAAGAATGATGGAGCGGGAGTATCTCAGTTAGAGTAATCACAAATAATTGATAGCTTGATGTATATCATCAATTGCACTAGGCTGATATAGCCTATTTAGTTGGAAGACTTGCAATATATAACAGTGATCTTGGGTGTGATCACTGGGAATCATTAATCAGAATGCTAAGGTACTTAAAGTATACCATTGACTATGGATTAAGCAATGCAAAGCACCCATCTATGTTGGACAGATCTAGTGATGCTAACTAGATATCTAAAAATTGAGAAAGTAAATTCATGAATGGATATGTTTTCACACTAGATGGTGGAGCTATATCTTGGAAGTCTACAAAGTAGACGTGTATAGCTCATTCAATTATGGAACCAGAATAATTGGACAAGGGTGGTGGAGAAGTTTAATGGTTTAGAAATTTTCTGGAAGATGTTTCAGTGTTGCCAAAGCCGGTGTTAATCATATGCATACATTGTGAGAATATGGCTACTAACTTTAGAGTAAAGAATAATGTGTATAATTGTAACTCTAGCATACCAGATGTAGACATGATATCATTAAGCAGTTGCTCTCTAATTGTGCGAATTCCATGACTTAAAGTGTATCTAATAAATCTTTCAGGTGGTAACCTAACCTATTTTATTAGAGATCCTAAGATCTAAGTTCAATAGAGAAGCTGGCAAGAATGATTCATAATAACACATAAAGAAATTGTGTTTCTTTCCATCCCCATGATGTGACGAACAAGATTGTATTGTCTGTCGACATTGAAGGGTATACTTAGTATTTAATAACATTACTATCTTGCTTGTGAGTGGAGTATTGATAGAATACTCTTAATCTCTGTCACCTATATGACAGTACAAGTGAGGTCACTTCTATGAGATATTTCAAGGCTTAATCTCTTTTTACTCTCATTGAAACATAACATATACAGGACCAAAATGAACAAGATCTTCACTACGAGATTCTATAGGTAATATTTATTTCATTTTTACACTTGAACCTAAAAATTTTAGTGAAGTCGGGAATGACGAATATTGGATTCTTGCTATGCTAGAAACAATTAAATCAATTTGAAAGAAATGTGGTTTTGGATCTTGTCCCTAGGCCTTCAAATTATCCGGTGATTGGCATCAAATGAGTTTCTAGAAATAAGGTGGATGAAAATGTAGTAGTAACTAGAAACAAAGCTAGGTTGGTTACACAATGTTATAATCAAGAAGAAAGAATTGATTTTGATGAAACCTTTACACTAGTTGCTTGATTAAAGTCAATAAGAATTATTGTTTGCATTTTCCTGTTATAAAATTTTTACTTTATATCAAATGGGTGTAAGAAGTGTCTTTCTAAATGGATACATAAAGGAGGAAGCTTATGTCAAGCAACCTCCCAGTTTTTGAAGTGTTCAAAATCCTAATCATTTGTATAAACGTAAAAAAACTTTTTAAGGTCTCAAACAAGCTCTTATAACATGGTATGAGCGATTAGGAAAATTGTTACTTGACCATACTTTTATCATAAGAAAAATTGATACTACTCTAGTTAAAGAACATGATATGTTGATTAAACAGTTTTATGTTGATAATACCGTTATTCGATCTACCAATGAGTCTTTGTGTGATGAACTTTCAAGAATTATGCAACAAGAGCTTGAGATGAGTCTTACGGGAGAACTAAACTTTTTCCTTGGATTTCAAATAAAACAAACATAATAGGGAATATTCATAAATTCAGAAAAGTACATAAAAAACATGCTAAAGAAATTTGCCATGGAAAATGTAAAGATGAAAAGTAAACCCATGAGCACCACCTGAAAGTTAAACAAAGATGAAAGAGGTAAAGATATAGATAACAAGCTTTATTGAGGTATGATTGGCTCGCTTCACAATTTAATTGCTATAGGCTCGACATTATATTTAGTGTTTATATTTGCGCTCATTTTCAATCAAAACATACGTAATCCCACTTAAATGCGTTAAGAATTTTCAAATATTTAAGAGACTCATATTTTTTTATGCCTTTGGTATTCAAAATAATCTTCTATGACTGTAGTTGGCTACTCGCATATGGATTATCTGGAAGCATGCTAAATCAGAAAAAGTACTAGTGGTTTTTGTCAGTTATTAGGTAAATCCCTAGTGTCTTGGTTTAGTAAAAAGCAAAATTTTAGAATGTTCTCCACAACAGAGGCTTAATATATCTCTGTTAGTAGCTGTTGGGCATAAATTCTATGGATGAAGTAAATTTTAAGAGACTTTGAATTGTGTTTTAATTATGTTCCTATAAAATGTGATAACATAACACTACAAAATATTCAAAAAAAAATCCTATTTTACAGTCTAGGAGCAAGTTCATTGACTATACACCATCTCATACGAGATCATGTTAAAAAAGGTGATATAACTTTAGAATTTGTGGGCACCGAAAATCAACTTGCAGATATTTTCACAAAATCGCTAAGTGAATAAGGATTTTCCAAATTAAATTAGAGATTGGCATCATGAACAATGTTAACTGAATTTTAGCATCCCTTTTTGGCTTAAGATATAGACTCCTAATGCTCCAATATTATGTTTGTCACTATCATGTCTAGCAAATATTAATTGTGAAACTCTAGAGGCAACAGAGAAATAGATGAAGCCACAGATGAGTAATGAATGTGCAACAGGTGAGTGTCGGATGAAGGAATGGACGAAGTGTAAAGAAAGTAAAAATTATGGCTTCTTTGCCAAGAGCGGACGATCGGTCCATGACCAGCAGTCGACTACTCTATTGGAGGACCAAATTTAACCTTGCATAAAAACAAGTTTTTACCATGCCTTTCCCATTCCCCCCTTCCTTTCCTCTCTAAACCCTAGCCGTCCTTTTTTGAAAAACCCATATCTCAAACTCAAAATTTCATCAAATCACTTCCAATCCTCTTAAATTCCTTAAAATTTCTTCATCTACTCCAAATATCTCACTCCTCTATGGCTCTCAAAGCTAGTTCTTCAGGATCATTTTGGGAATTAAATAGGAAAAGAGTTAGAGATACATCTCCAATTGTAGAAGAATCAAGGTATAATGAGAGTGTCTTTGTTGATGATGAAAATAGAGAAAATTTCATATGTATCAGAATAGGAATATTGTGATGGGAAGAAATGTTAATATTAGGGAAATTCGATGGAATGAAGGTGGTTCCTCTTCTATGTTGAATGAGTTGGGAGAGTGTTTTGACATTGAAGCTTAGAATGTATCCTAAAAATGTTAAGTTGTTGTCTTGTAATCTTTCATTCACTATGTATCCATTTATACTGAAATCCTATGTGAAGGGGTTACCATGACCATAGAAGGGTCCTTATTGGGTAAATATTAGATATTCCTTATGATGCAACAATATATCTAATACCTTGGCATGTGATACAATAATTGATTTTAATTCCCCCACAGAAGCCAATAGAATATTTTGTGGACAAGATGTAGTCAACCATAGCCTAAGGCCCATGAACAAACAACTCACAATTACAATCAAAATTATCCATCACATGATCTCATATATGTTTTTACCTCGTGGGGACATAGGGATGAGGTGAGTTACATGGATGTGTTTTTACTCTATAAGATTTTATGAGGAGAGCCCGTTGAAATGACTTGTATCATGATATTCCATATGATAAAAGTGTTGTCTTCTCTCATTGGTAAGTGTAAAACCAATGAGGGAAATTGGGGGAGATCACCATCTAGGGCTCAATGGGAAATTGTTCCTAAGAAGTACGTAAAGACAGAATGATTGAGAATGAGAATATTGTGTATCATAATGAAAGAATGCCCTCAAGAATACAATGCTCGAATCCATTCACCTTTTTCATTCATTCAAGTGCTTTAACTTCAACATGAGCACAACTACAATAACTTACTTCAACAACAACAAGCTCAATATGAGTTCAATATGGCCTATCTTCATCGTTGCTTCCCTCAACCTCCTCCTGATACATAAATTTGTAGACTACTTGATTCATTACATTTAGTTACTTTGATGGATTGTGTTTCTAACTTTTATTATAGTTAGTTATTTCGGGCATTAACTTGATGAACTTTGTCTATGAAAATTAACTTGATGAACTTTGTCTATGAAAATTACTCTGACATGATTGTTTTTGTCAAAGAATCTGACAGGATTGTTAACTACTTTTTTTAACTTCGAAGTACACTGATGGGTTATTATCTATTTCACTTTGCATGTTTACTGTTATCATTTTGATGATGTCAAAGGGGGGGGATAGATATTGAATTAAGGGGAGCGAAATTAAGGGGGGCTAGATTAAGAGGGAGTTATTGTCCTTTTATACTTTTACTTGGAAATTATCATCGTGATTATTGACAACGGTTTGTCATTATAAAAAAATAGGAGATTGTTGACTCCTTGAGTTAATAAAATAATTTTGATGATAATCAAACATTGCTAAGTACTAATATTGTGTGTAAGAGTTTTTCTATCTTATGTGCAGTATTACACGTATTGAAGATTACACATGAAGAGTAATATCTAAAGAATCATGAAGACTTAGAATATAAATTCTTATAGGAGCTCAAATTATGAAGATGGTAAATCATATTATTCATAGGTTAGCTAAAATAAGTCTTAAAATTATTTCTTAAATCATGATAAGATGAATTCTTATGTTAGTTTTAGGTGATTTACGCTTTTACATGTCATTTCCATAAAAATAAGATTGTACGTAACATTTTAGAAACCATGTCCATATTTTAGAGAACTCATGACGTTGTTTCAGATTGAAAATGTAAATTAGTTGTTAAGATCAATCGTTGTAAACGCGTCATTTATGTAACAGAGAAGAAAAACTAGACTCTATTTTGGAGAACTCATTAATGTCATGATGTTGATTAGTAGTAATAGACGCATTATCGACTTTATTTTTTACGTGTTTGTAAAACAAGTTTATTAGTTGTAAATTACAAGTTGTAGTAGACGTATTATCGGCTTTTTACTTTTTTCCACGTGTTTGAAATTCATGTTTATTAGTTGTAGTTGACATATTATTGACTCTAAATATTATTTACATTTATAATATATTAATAAAATGTAATCTATTAATTAAAATATTTATTTAAGCTATTACTTATTTACTGTACTACTAAGTGATAAAATAATTTTGTCAAATTATTAGTAATTTTTTTAAAACGAAAATTATACTAACATAGTAACTAACTAATTGGAAAGTGTGAACAATAATTTATTTTATAATGGGGACTTTTAATGAATATTTCGATTCTTAATCATTAGTAAACATATGAATGCCATTAAACTTCTTTTAAATTCGATAAGTTAAGTTGATATAGTTGGTTAAACCTCCATACTCATAATTTAGAGGTCGTGAGTTTAAGTTATATTTCTCTATTCTCCTTAAAATTTATAACGTAACTTTGACAAAAAAAATTTCTTTTCAATTCCAATTCCTAATAGTTAATTATATAAATCAACGAAATTTATAATTCTTTTACTTTCATTCATTCTTTTTTTCATTTCATTCTAACCGACTTTAAAATTCATTACCGATCATATCCTTAACTGAACCTAATTGGTAAAGATGCAAGAGACCCACAACCATAGTTGGAGGAAAGGTTCTCTCTAATGTCTTTTTGCAGAAGTACAACAAATCAGAACATATATATATATATATATGTGCATAATTCGTAAAGAAGCAATGAGTTAATGGTCAATAACCACCTTTATGCTCTTTAAATCTTGTGTTTATTTTTTAAATAGAAAATGGCATTTCATTAAATCAACAAGAAACAAAATAAGGAGACTTTTCTCTTCTTATTACAAAAAAAATTCTCCATAAGAACCAAATTTACAATATCATTAGGTAAGTAACGAACTGACTGAGAAATACAGCTTTAATCCTTGCTATAACGAGCTATAACATCAGCAACTACATTACGTTCTCTATTTACCCATCGGATTGAGCAGCTCTGAAAAATATTCATTCACTACAAGGAACACAGTATTACGCGGCGGTTATACAACAGCGGTTCCTGAACCCGCCGAGAAAAGAAAAGCGGTGAAATATTTTAGCGGCGGTTTTTAAAATCACCGCTATATATGGCGGCGGTTTGATAACCGCCGACGTACGTCCAAGTACAAAAATAAACACCAATAACACAAAAAAGGGTTAAAATAGAGATGAAGACGGTTATACCAAACCGTCGACATATGTCCTATATAACAGTGATTTTTTAACCGCCGGCGTAATTCTGAGAATAAAAATAAAACACCAAAAAAATTAAAAAATATCTATGGCGGAGGTTATAGGAAACAGCCACCATATGTCCTATATAACGGTGATTTTCGAACCGTCGACGTAATTTTTGAAAATAAATCAAAACACCTTAAAAATAGAAAATTAAAAAAAAATATGGCTGTGGTTTTGTGGAACCGCCGCCATATGTACTTTATAACGGCGGTGTTCTAACCGCTGTAGTAATTCTGAGAACCAAATAAAAGAACTTAAAAAATGGAAAAGTAAAAAACATATGACGACCGTTCTACAAAACCGTCGTCAGAAATGGATCTCAACTTTAATCAATCTTTAAATCTAGTTTTTTCTTCTCTTTTTCTCTATGTTCATGAATATTATTAGGATGATTTCTTATTCTAGTATGTTCTAAATTTCTTATCTAGAGTTACGATGTAGCCAAACCATGATTGTTCATAAATTTTGATTTTTAATTCAATAGATGTTTATGAGTGTTATCATATGTTCTTAATTCTTGTGATCGTCTGGTCAACTATTACATGATTTTGGATTAATTCTGAGATTAAGAAGTAATGATTAAATTTACTCTTTATTTATATCACCGTTAGAGTTTTATAAGTTAGATATAATTATAGATCTATTGTAGCAATTGTAATTTTTTGTGCTTAATGAGTTTCAATATATTTAATCATGACAGAAATGTAAGATTATATTTTTGATTCATTGTTATCGATGCTTGAGAAATATTGATAATTACATTAGAAATATTTGTTGTCAATAATTTGATAAACATTGATTGATTGAGTTTTAAAATTTTGAGCTGTTTGGTTTGGTAAAATCGAAAACCCTAGAATTTTTAACTATCCATATTTTGAAGTATTTATCCTTATCAAGTATTTACCATTTTAGTTTAATTTAAAATCCAAAAATCCCAGTTTTTCATTATTCTCAATTAAAATTAGGATCTAGTTAATTTCAATAATTATTATCAATCAATCATGTGAACGATATTCTCTTTTACAGAAATTTATTACTTGACTACGATAGTGTACACTTGTACTATAAAAAAATTGTAACAAGTTTTTGGAGCCGTTGCCAAGGTTTGTTTTCGTTTACTAAAATTAGAATTACATATCTTTAATTTTACTTTGAGTCTTAATTTTATTTTTTATTTACAGTTATTTACTGTTTTGAATTTTTAGGCGTTCTCTAAGGTGTATGAGTAAAGTTGGAAGTGAAAATTTGATTCCTCTAAATTTAGAAATCGAGTGAACTTGTCGTCGAAATATAAAGTTGAGGAGACAACCTTCTAAACCTCAAGAAACCAAGGAAGACGTTAGAAAAAATCCTGAAATTGTGAAAAACCAAAATAACCAGGCAATTCGGGATTATGCTATGCCAGTGGTCAATGTAGCCGCATTTTCCATTCAATGCCAACAATTTTGATATTAAGCCGACTATCATTTACATGATGGAAGTAAATCAGTTTAGGAGCCTGCCTAATGATGATTCAAATGTTCACTTAATAACTTTTCTCAAAATTTGTGAGGCATTTAAGCGCAACAATGTCTCAAATGATGCAATTATGATAAGATTATTCTCATTTTCACTTCAAGATAAGGTTAAGAGTTAGTTGAATTCTTCACCCGCTAGATCAATCACCACGTTGAATGAATTGTTTGAGAAATTTTTGGTTGAATTCTTTCCACCAGCTAAAACAACCAAGATGAGTAATAAGATTACTACCTTTGTACAATATGATATAGAGTCTCTTTATGAAGCTTGAAGCTTGGGAGAGGTTTAAAGAGATGTTGAGAGGGTGCCTACATTATGGACTCTTTGGACGGCTACAAGTTCAAAATTTTTACAATAAGTTGGGGAATTCAACGAGGACACTAGTTGATGCAACAGAAGGAGGAGCTTTATTGGCAAAACACACGGGAAGGCTTTTGTTTTGCTTGAAGAAATAACTGCTAGTGCCTATCAATTGCCAATTGAGTGCAACATACTTAGAAAGATTCATGGAGTTCATGAAGTGGTTGCTGCTCTTACCGTTCTTACTGCTCAGGTAGCTACACTGTCTAAGAAATTGAGCTATTTCACCGCTAATGCAAATGCTATTCATGCTTCAAGGGAAGTTTGTAATTTTTTCATTAGGCCTCATCTTAGTACTAAATGTCAAGCCGGTAATCCTTTTGCTCCTTTTTAGTCAGAACATGTTAATTTTGTTGAGACTTACAATAGGCCGAATAATCCATTGTCCAACACTTATAATTAAGGGTGGTGAAATCACCTCAATTTCTCTTGGAAGAATAGTCAGAATGTGAAGAATACACCAGTTGTTACTCAGCCTCAACACCCTAAATTTTCTTTAGAAGATGATCTTGCCCAAGTCAAAGTCAATACTACTCAATTTATGGCAAGAACAGATGCTACACTTCAGAGGCAAGAAATAAGTATTCAAAGTTAAGTTGCAGCAATTCAGAATTTGGAGCTTTCAATTGGTCGACTATAAAAAATACTCACTTAAAGGCAACAAGGTTCTCTACCGAGCAACAATGAGAAAAATCTAAAAGAAAAAGTAAACGTCATTACCCTTTGTAGTGGCAGGGAGCTAGTAGAACTGAAAAAAGTAACAGTTGAAAGTTCTCAGTCGATTGAAGCACAAACTGAAACAATGGGTGATGATCTTGCCAAGAGTTGAGAAAAGAAGGAAGACAAGCCTAAGTCAAAGCTATTTCTTGATAATCCTCCACCTTATATGCCACCTATTATATTCCCTTAGCAGTCCCAAAAGTAGTAATTGAAAAACATTTCTCCAAGTTTCTTGATGTGTTTAGGAAATTACATATAAACATCCCTTTTACCGATGCTTTGGAAGAAATTCCGAGCTATATCAAATTCATGAAGGAAATTCTCTCAAACTAGTGAAAGCTAGAGGAGAATGAGACAATTTCAGTGATTGAGAAGTGTAGTGTTATCTTGTAAAATAAATTACCTTTGAAGCTAAAGGACCCTGGAAGTTTTACTATTCCTTACACAATTGAGACTTCATATTTTGAAAAGGTGGATAAATTATTGAGGACGTCTTGGTAAAGGTGGATAAATTTTTTTAAAAATTGATATTATTGTACTTGACATGGAGGAAAACCAAGAAATTCTAATTATTCTTGGTAGACCATTCTTAGCTACAGGAAGAACTCTTATTGATGTGCAAAAGGGGGAACTTATTTTGAGAGTGCAAAAAGATCAATTAATTTTCAGTGTCTTCAAAGCAATCAAATATCCAAATGATATGAATAGTTGTTTGCGGGTGGATAGTGAAGAATTGGGAGAAGGTAAACCTAGACACCTACCATCTACTGAAAAACCACTAGTGTTAGACCTTCACCTTCGGTACACCTTTATGGGAGAAACATACACTCTGCTATCATTATCTCCGCTTTGTTACAAGAAGACAAGCTGCTGAGGGTGTTGCGAGAGCACAAAATGGCCTTGGAGTGGTCAATTTCTGACATAACGGGAATTTTAAAGTCAGTGGACAATGTGTGAAGCTTAGATGATCATTACGTCTCGCTGAAGACATTAAAGCAAGCTTTACCGGGAAGTAGCCTGATTTTATTTATTTTTCTTTTACTTATTTTATTTTGATTTATTCAATTTTAAAACAATACGGACGAATTTGGCCCAGGCACCATTTTCCCCTTAGTTTTTTTGTCAAAGAAAACTGTATTAATCATAAAAAAAATGTCTACAATCTTTGCCACGTTAAGGGGAAAAGGACGAGTAGTTACACAATCTTCATATTACAATGAGCCTAGCCTAGCCAAATTATTCGCTACACTATTGTTTGATCTAGGAACATACATAGAATTTACTTTGACAAAAATATATCTAACAAAAAGAATATCATGAATCAGGAACTCTAGCTCTCTATCCTTGCTGCATGAAGCATTTAGCATATTAATTAATTTCAAAGCATCTGAACAAACAATGAGATTCAATATGTTCCACGATCGGCATTCCTCCAAAGCCCATAAAACTGCCTTTGCCTCCCCTACCATTGAATTTTGAATAAAACTTACTCTTTTAAAGCCAAGAACTATTACTTATTGTTTGGATTAACCAAACACCCGCCCAAACCTCCATTTTTAGTGGTTGGATTTCATACAGCGTCAGTATAAATTCTCCAATTAGATTTACCCCTTAGTTGGAGACAATGAACAATGCAGAGAATGACGAAGAGGAAAGCTCATCTGTATTCAGGAGAGTCCTCTTTACGTATTTATTTTACACTTTGTTTCATTTAGGACAATGAAAGTTTTAAGTTTGGGTGTGGTGACATTGTTAAAAATTAAAATTTTGGTATTTTATAGTAGACAACACTAACACTTATGATGAAATCGGTTTTGATTGAGAAAAATGATGAATTTGTGTATCTATATGTCTTTGAAGCAATTGTTGATCTGCATTTCATTTAAGAATCTAAACATATTGAGCACCGAGCCTTGAGCGTTTGATTATCTTTTTGCTTAGAGAAGGTTTATGTGACTTAATAAATCATTATGATCTCATAAGTACTCTAGAACCAGTTTGATTAATGTTCGAGGTGAAATTCTAGGCTACGCTTCACTTAGGGTATGATTTGGGCCATCTTTGGACCGTTTAAGCTTTTCATGCCAACATGTGCATAATTGTTTTCCATGTCATCCCTATTGAGCTTAAATAGTCATTTTTTATCACCCATGACAATTTCCTAATTGATAAAAAGTTTTACTTAGTAACCCTCTTTGCTCATAGTATTTGGATGTTTTAGAAAAATACTTGGAGCTATGACTATCTGGGTGGATGGGAGAAGTTTGATATGTTTTTGAAAAAAATATGAATAAGTTTGATTTTGTAGCCTCTTGGATTTGAGTGATTAATCTCGAAGGGGTGTTTTAACACCTAATAACCTAAGACCAATAGGTTTGAGAGCTATTAGCTGAAAGCTCGTTAAGAAAAAGAGAAGCTTAAGGAAATCAAATTAGAAAAAAGATGAAGAATGGTTGAGCATGGTTGATAATTCAAGAGGTGTAATGACAAGCTTGGGGGTGTTAGAAGAAAAGTTGAGTTAAGCTCGTTCCTCGAATAAATGTGTGACCATGGGTAAATATTGAACTGAAATAATATCTTTTATCATATCCTAAACCCTAGCCATACATTACAAGCCTACGATAGTCCTAATGATACTAAGTGTTGTGGTTTTCCTATATTAGTGGAGAGTGACATGCGAAATAGGCCTATGGAGTTCTAATCTATTTATAGATTAATGGATCCTCCCTTACAAGACTTGGTTGCATAAACTCATTTGAGACTAAGACTTTGGACAACTTAAGGTAACGCACATGCACTCAGGATTTTTCAAAGTGTAATGTAAGTTGATGTTTGTGTTGAAATTCTACATGATCATAATTCAGAAGTTTTTCTTAGGTTATTGTTATTTTGAAATCTCTGAGAAAAGTTTAGTTAGTCAAAATATTTCACTACTTTTTCTGTAGTTTTTCTTAATTAGAGTTTATCATTTGTTTTGTTGAGGACTAGCAAAAAGATAAGCTTGGGGTATTTAATGAGTGGTTCACACTCACATTTTAGATAATCTTAACTTTAATTTTGTTGATTCTTTGTGTTTTATTATTTGATTTATATTTCTTTTACTTTTATTTTGTAGGTGAGACATTCTAGTGCATTTGGATTAATTTGGAAGGAAAAAATGCGGATAAATTGAGAAAAGAATGGACCTGGGCAGAAAGCCAGCTTCGTGACGCTGGATGTTACGACAAGCCAGCGTCGTGACGCAAGCTCCCAGCGTCACGACGCCATCGCAATAAATATATTTTTTTCTTTCTGATTTTCACTCCAATTTTATCCTTATCAAATCCTAGTGTATAAACATAATATTTTAGGGTTTTTCGATGACTTTTTCGACGTGAGAGGTAAAGGAGAAAGCTCTTTGGGAGAGGAAACGAAGACAGATCCAATCGGTAGACGGATCTCTACTTCAATTCATCCTCAAATCTTGTTTTGTCTTCTCTTTTTCTCGATGTTCCTGAATATTATTAGGATGTCTTCTTATTCTAGTATGTTCTAAATTTCTTATCTAGGGCTACGATGTACCCAAACCATGATTGTTCATAAATTTTGATTTTAAATTCAATCGATGTTTATTTAATATTATTGATTGTTATGATCGTTTCTTAATGATTGTGATCGTCTGACCGATTATTGTATGATTTTGGATTTAATTCTGAGACTGAGGAGTGGTGATTAAATTTTCTCTTTATTTATAACACCATTAGAGTTTCATAAGTTAGAGAGAATTATACATATATTGTACCGATTGTAATTTTTTGTGCTTAATGAGTTTCAATATATTTAATCTTGACAGAGATGTTGGATTAGTATTTTTGATGAATTGTTATCAATGTTTGAGAAAGATTGATAATTACATTAGAAAAATTCATTGTCAATAATTTGATAAACATTGATTGGTTGAGTTTTTGAATTTTGAATTATGAGCTTGTTTTGAATTATTTATCCTTCTCAAGTATTTATCATTTTAGTTTAATTTAAAATCCAATCCTCAATTAAAATTAGGATCTAGTTATTCTCAATATTTTTTATCAATCAATCATGTGGACGATACTCTATTTTATAGAAATTTATTACTTGACGACGATAGTGTGCACTTGCACTAGTGGATTTTTTAATGGAAGAAGTAAGATCAGCCAAAATCATTATAGGGAAAACAACATATGCCGGCAGTTTTTTGGAGGTACGGCAACGGTTTTAACCGCATTCAAAGCCACCATCGCAAACATTTTGTTCGGCGGTTCAGTTAACCGCTGGGAAAATATTTTTTAGCGGCGGTTATTTACCATCATTACCGGCAGTTACAAAACGCCTGCATAAGTTGTAAGAAAAATCATTGTCTTATAGTGGCAGTTTAAACCGCCGGCGAAGGTGAAAAAAATGTTTTGCTTTACCGGCGGTTCAAACCGCCGGTATTTCCTCCTTAAACCGCCACTATAAGTTATAATTTTAAACAACATCTCCTTTCTCTTTTGAACATCCCATAATTTTTAAAACTACATATTTCACAAAAAATTCTATAATACAAGATCCATAATCTATCAATTTTCATAACATTAATTTTGCCAGAGTTGTAACATAACAATTCCAAACTATAATTATCTAAATTCAATTCATGTGTATATCAAATGTAGAGTAAGAATCAATTCAGAGTTATAACATAATTCAATTCAAAGATCTGTAAATGCAAAAGAAAAAGTAACATGAGTTCAAATATAAGCAAATTCAATTCATGTGTACATCAAATGTAGAATAAGAATCAATTCAGAGTTATAACATAATTCAATTCAAAGATTCACAAAAACAAAAGAAAAGGTAACATGAGTTCACAAAAATAATATCTTCAATCGCTACGGAACGAACGACCATGAAATTGAGGGAGGTCCAAAATCCTATAAAGACATACAAATGAACAAAACTAATATTAGTGTTGGAATAAACATAATTTATAATTACGTAAAGTACATATTCATTTCCATGATGAGCCTTCGACTCAAGGCTGTAAGTTAAACAGTGACTACACGCCTAATTCCAAACAAATCCTATAGAATCCATATTAGTAATGATTCTTACCACTTAAATTGTCACCCTGAAGAAGGAAGGCCCCCTGAGGCCACCTGAAGAATAAAAGAGAGAGTGTGAGGGAGAGTTACAGAGAGAAAGAGAAAGTGAGTGAGAGATAGAGAGTGAGAGAGGGAAAGAGAGAGTTACAGATTATAAACAATCATAATAAAACCATAAGTTAACTAAATAGAAACCGCAAAAGCGTATCAAAAAACGTATCAAAAAATGAGCCCATAACATAATAGAAATGAGAGAGAGAGAAAGAGACTCACCGGAGGTCAACGAACGGCAAGGAGGACCAGTACTTGACAATGAAGAGCGAAGGGGAAGGACCTGAAAAATGAGAGACATAGAGTGAGAGAAATTGTGACGCCCCGATCCCCGAGGGTTAAACATACGTGTAATTTCACAATTTTGAAATCTCCAATTCGAACAACCCTAATTTTGAGAAAATTCCCAAATTGAAAATTAGTAATTTACCATGATGGGAAAAACTCTGACCTTATTAAATAGTGAAAGCATTAAAATTATCCATGATCAGAATCTTAATCATAAAATAACGGAAGCGATAAAGTGTCTTAAATGTATAATTAATAAAACCTCAAAAAACTGAATTAAATTCTGAAATAACGTCAAAACTTGAAATCCATAATCCATGAAACTGTCACTCATCATAATTTGTAGAAAATCATTTCATAAAATAAACTACTTGAATAACCAAGTTTAACAGAAAATGTTTTCCTAAGTTTTGAATCAAATCATAAACTGAAAACATAAATTCATATAATCTAACTGGTTATGGCAGTCTCCCACTCATGCTGCTCGCCATCACCACCTGCATCATAATTAACTGTGGGGGAATGAGTATTTTAAAATACTCAGTAAGCAAACTCACATAATAACATGCATCAACATGTCATTAAAACAACGATGACATAACATAACTGAACTTGACATATAACATAAATGAAATAAAGTAACGTATTTGATCATGATATAACATAACTGAACTTGACATATAACACAAATGAAATAAAGTAACGTACTTGATCATGACATGGCTTAACATAGCACGCAAATAACACGTGTCTCAAATAGAATCATTTAACAATCTTAATCATATCTTGGCTTGTCATATCCTCTAGTTAACAACTTAATCAGAACTGATCACATATCGGACGACGAAACAGATGGCACATATCGAACGATAAAACAGATGACACTCATTGGGCAACAGAACATATGGCACTCATAGGTGATGAAAAATGTGAGCAGATGGCACCTCATGAGTGACGAAAAATATTTACAGATGATACCCAAACCTCCATTTTTAGTGGTTGGATTTCATACAGCGTCAGTATAAATTCTCCAATTAGATTTACCCCTTAGTTGGAGATAATGAACAATGCAGAGAATGACGAAGATGAAAGCTCATCTGTATTCAGGAGAGTCCTCTTTACATATTTATTTTACACTTTGTTTCATTTAGGACAATGAAAGTTTTAAGTTTGGGTGTGGTGACATTGTTAAAAATTAAAATTTTGGTATTTTATAGTAGACAACACTAACACTCATGATGAAATCAGTTTTGATTGAGAAAAATGATGAATTTATGTATCTATATGTCTTTGAAGCAATTGTTGATCTGCATTTCATTTGAGAATCTGGACATATTGAGCACCGAGCCTTGAGCGTTTGATTATCTTTTTGCTTAGAGAAGGTTTATGTGACTTAATAAATCATTATGATCTCATAAGTACTCTAGAACCAGTTTGATTAATGTTCGAGGTGAAATTCTAGGCTACGCTTCACTTAGGGTATGATTTGGGCCATCTTTGGACCGTTTAAGCTTTTCATGCCAACATGTGCATAATTGTTTTCCATGTCATCCCTATTGAGCCTAAATAGTCATTTTTATCACCCATGACAATTTCCTAATTGATAAAAAGTTTTGCTTAGTAACCCTCTTTGCTCATAGTATTTGGATGTTTTAGAAAAATACTTGGAGCTATGACTATCTGGGTGGATGAGAGAAGTTTTGATATGTTTTTGAAAAAAATATGAATAAGTTTGATTTTGTAGCCTCTTGTAAGCCCACTTACCTGAAGCGGAAGAATGAATTGAACAAAAGATAAAGCTTTGGGTCAAAAGGTTCAGACTGGGCTGGTTCGGACCAGTCCGGTTCGATTTTATCTGATGGATCGGTTTAGACCTGTCCGAGTGAGCTGAACCGGTTCAGTTCGTGATGAACCAGTTCAGAATGGAGCAACTGGGTGCAAGACCTAGTTGCAGAACATAAAGCATGACAAATAGGGAGGGGAAGAGAGAGAGAGAAAATGAGAAGGAGAGAGAAACAAAGAGGGGAAGAGAAACAGTGAGGGAAACTGAGAGGGGAAGAGAGAGAGGGATGAAGAGAGAAGCAGAGAGAGACAAGATAGAGAGAAGCAGAGAGAGACAGAGACAGAGAGAGAAAAATAGAGGACGAGGGAAAGGGAAATAGAGGGAAGGGGAAAATGAGCCTCAGTGATAAACCACCAGTGATGGCAGAAGCAAAGGGAGAGAGAGAGAGAGAGAAAGAAGAAGGATGCAGAGAGAGTCAGAGAGAGGGAGAAAATGAGAGAGAGAGAGAGAGAGAGAGAGAGAGAGAACGAGAAGGAGAAAGAAACAGAGAGTGGAAAGAAAAGAAAAATAGTGAGGGAATGAAGAAAGAGTAAGGGGATAGTTGAGAGAGAAAAACAGTGGGAGGGAGGGAGCGCAACAAAGGGTTATAGAGAAGCAGAGGAAAAGGGAAGGGAAAAACAGAGAGGGAAAGAAACAAGGAGAGGAAGACGAAGCAAGGACAAGAGAGAGAGAGATAAAAACATAGAGAGAAAGAGATTAAAGAAAGAAAGAGAAGATTACCCAAATTCAATTAGAGAGAGACCAACGAAGGAGAAGAGTTGCTGGCTGTAGGTGGCTGCGAGGGGGAGGAGAGGCTGTGAGGGGGAGGAGAGGGCTGCGAGAGAAGAAAATGTTGTTTTGTAATATATATATAATAGGTTAAAGTTTGGTTTAGGGTGTATATGCATGTAGTGTGAGTGAATTTCAATTGAGGGTTGAGATTGCTTGATCAATGATAAAATAGGGTTAGGATAATACTAGGGTATATATAAGTATATGGTGTGAGTAAGCTAAAATTATATAATATAAATTAAAATTCTTTTAAAATTGAATAATTGAAATTTAAAGTAAACCATATGTAGTTAAAATTATTTTACCAAAATTACAAATAATCACTTTTTAAAGTCAAATTTTAAAATCATTTTATCTTTGAAACCAATTTTACAAAAATGCCCATTTATGAAGAGTCGGGATATTACAAAAACTCAATGAGAGAGAGAGAGAGAGAGAGACTCACCGGCCAAAGAGAAAGGAGATTGACGAAAGGTGGTGGAGGAGATCAACGGACGAAAATGATATGATAAACAAATAAGGATAACATAATTTAAAAGATAGAGATAAGATATGGATAAGATGTGATGAGATGATGAGATGATAAGATGATAGGATTATAAGATGATAAGATGATAGCTAAATCAATGGAAACTCAGAATTTTAGGTAATACGACCTATAAAAATGTAATGACCTCAAAACTAGATAAAAACGATGAAATTGGACTTTTAAGTTCATATGTGGATTGTAGGACTCGAAACTCCGTTCTTTTTTATATGTAATAATAGTTGTTTCGGATCCTAGATCAAAAGTTATTATAGTTTTAATAACCACAATTTCTAGAAATCAAAGAGCAACCCGATACCAAATGATGCGAACCTCAAGCGACCTGCCTTGAAACCCAACAATAAAATATTGGACAATTTTATCAAGATGCAAAAAATCCAATTCTTAAGAGAAAGATTCTAACCCAATGATTAAAAAGAATCATGAAACGAATGATGGAAAGATAACTTGATTTGATAAGCCAAAGCTCTGATATTAAAGGATACGAACCCACTAGGCGACCTGCTCTATGAACCCGATAACAATGATGGTTCAAGAACCCTAGGATCGATTTCAAACCAAGAAGGATAAAAGCTTGAGCCAATTCAAACTTGTTGAAGAGAACCAAAGCTATTCGAAGATGCCACAATCCGGGATGGAAGAACGGATTGATAAGTCGGGGTATGTTGAAGACGCCACAATCCGAGATGGATGAATGGATTGATAAGTCAGAGTGAACGCCATAAATAAAAAATATCATAACTTCAAATAGTTCAAAAAGAATTAGAACGAATTTCTCTAAATTTTCTTATCAATAATTTCCGCCTTTTACAAAAGATAAACCCTATCTATATAGAGATTTGTTGCAGTACATAATATTAAAAGACATATAATTTTAGTCTAATTACTAATTAAGATAAACCTTAAAAACTCTTAAAAAATTGAAATTACATTTGAAATATTAAAAGACACTTAATTGTAATCTAATTGCTAATTTAACCTCTAAAATAACTTTGATGACAGGGACAAAACCTTTATTATCATTTGGACTCATATTTGCATGTAATTTTTCAGAGTAGCCCAAAACTCCTTAATTGGCCCATATATGTTTTCTTTGAATTTCTGTGATCTAACCCTTGTAATTGGCCCATTTGGAATGAGTAATTGACTTCTTTTGATTTGCTTCTTGGTTCTCATCATTCCTACACTTCTCAAAACTATTCATCATCGAATTTTCACTTGAAATGGACCAAATCCCTTAGGGTGTGGCTTAGCTGAAAATCTTTCATTCATCATGTCTTTGCACTCAAAAGAACTTTGATGCAACTTCATAATTCTTTTTAATTTTTTTACAAAAGATAAGATAAGATAAGCTAAGGTAAGATATGATATGATAATGTAAGATACGATAAGATAATGTATGATAAGATATCAGAATAAGGATAATGATAATGATGGACAAGAGTTTAAATTTAAATTGAAACTGAAATTGAATTTAAATTCAAATTAAATATGAGGATAGGGATAATAGAAAATGATAAGATAAACAAATAAAGATAACAAAATTTAAAAGATAGAGGTAAAATATGGATAAGATGTGATAAGATGATAAGATGGCATGATTATAAGATGATAAGATGATAGCTAAATCAATGCAAATTCAGATTTTTAGGTAATACGGTGAAAAAAAGTACTGACCCCAAAACAGGGATCAAAAGTCATGATAGTTTTATGAACAATAATTTCTAGAAATCAAAGAGCAACCTGATACAAAATGTTATGAACCTCAAGCGACATGACTTGAAACCCAACAAGAAAATATTGGACAACTTGCTCAAGAATGCTAAAAATCTAATTCTTAAGAGAAAGATTCTGACCCAATGATTAAAAAAAATCATGAATTGAAGGATGGAAAGGATAACTCGATTTGACGAGTCAAAGCTCTGATACCAATTGATACGAACTCACTAGGCGACCTGCCCTAGGAACCCAATAACAATGATGGTTCAAGAACCTTAAGATCGATTTTAAACCAAGAAGGATAAAAGCTTGACCCAATTCAAACTTGTTGAAGATAACCAAAGTTATTCGAAGACGCCACAATTCGGTATGGAAGAACAGATTGATAAGTTGAGGTATGTTGAAAATGCCACAATTTGGGATGGATGAACGGATTGATAAGTCGGGGTGAACGCCACAGATAACAAAATTTGATAAGTTCAAATAGTTCAAAAGAACTAGAGCGAATTTCTCTAAATTTTATTATCAATAATCTCCATCTTTTACAAAAGATATATCCTCTTTATATAGAGGTTTGTTGCAGCACATAACATTAAAAGATATCTAATTTTAGTTTAATTACTAATTAAGATAAATCTTAAAAACTCTTAAACAATTGAAATTATATTTGAAATTATATTTGAAATATTAAAAGACACCTAATTTAATCTAATTGCTAATTTAAGCTCTATAATTACTTTGATGACATGAAATTTTTTTTTTTATTATCATTTGGACTTATCTTCACATGTAATTTTCCAAAACTTCACAAAACTCCTTGATTGACCCATATATATTTTCTTTGATTTTCTGGGATATAACCCTTGTAATTGACCCATTTGGAATGAGTAATTGGCTCTTTTTGATTTGTTTCTTGGTTCTCATCATTCCTCCACTCCTCATAAGGATTTGTTCTCGAGTCTTCACTTGACATGGACCGTCTCCCTTAGAATGTGGCTTAGCTGAAAATCTTTCTTTCATCATGTCTTTGCACTCAAAAGAACTTTGTTGTAACTTTCGAATTTTTTTTTTTTTTTACAAAAGATAAGATAAGATAAGATAAGATAAAATAAGATAAGCTAAAATATGATATGATAAGATACGATAAGATAAGATATGATAAGATAAGATAATATATGAGAATAAGTATAAGGATAATGATGGATAAGAGTTCAAATTTAATTGAAATTGAAATTGAATTTAAATTCAAATTCAAATTAAATATGAGGATAAGGATAATAGAAAATGATAAGATAAATAAATAAGGATAACAAAATTTAAAAGATAGAGATAAGATATAGATAAGATGTGATAAGATGATAGGATTATAAGATGATAACTAAATCAATACAAATTCGGATTTTTAGGTAATACGGCAGAAAAAACGTAATGACCTCAAAACGGAATGAAAACGACGGAATTGGACTTTTAAGTTCACATACGGATTGTAGGACTCGAATATACGTTCTTTTTATATGCAATAATAGTTGTTTCAAAACCTGGATAAAAAGTTATGATAGTTTTAAGAACCATAATTTTTAGAAATCAAATAGCAACCCGATACCAAATGATGCAAACTTCAAGCGACCTTCCTTGAAACCCAACAACAAAAAATTGGACAACTTGCTCAAGAATGCTAAAAATCCAATTCTTAAGAGAATATTTTGACCCAATGATTAAAAAGAATCATGAATCGAAGGATGGAAACGATAACCTGATTTGACGAGCCAAAGCTTTGATACCAAATTATACGAACCTACTAGACGACATGCTCTAGGAACCCGATAATAATGATGGATCAAGAACCCTAAGATCGAGTTCAAACCAAGAAGGATAAAAGCTTGACCCAATTCAAACTTGTTGAAGAGAACCAAAGCCATTCGAAGATGCCACAATCCAGGATGGAAGAACGAATTGATAAGTTAGAGTATGTCGAAGACGTCACAATCCGGGATGGATAAATGGGTTGATAAGTCGAGGTGAACTCCACAGATAAAAAATCTGATAAGTTTAAATAGTTTAAAAGAACTAGAGCGAATTTCTCTAAATTGTATTATCAATAATCTCCGCCTTTTACAAAAGATAAACTCTATTTATATAGAGGTTTGTTGCAACACATAATATTAAAAACAAATTTAATTTGAGTCTATTACTAATTAAGATAAACCTTAAAAGCTCTTAAAAAACTAAAATTACATTTGAAATATTAAAAGACACCTAATTTTAATGTAATTTCTAATTTAACTTCTAAAATAACTTAGATGACATGGACAAAACTTTTATTATCATTTGGACTCATCTTTGCATGTAATTTTCTAGAACAACCCAAAACTCCTTGATTGGCCCATATAGGGTTTCTTTGAATTTCTGAGATCTAACCCTTATAATTGATCCCATTTGGAATGACTAATTGGCTACTTTTGGTTTGCTTCTTGGTCTTGGTTCTTATCACATAAATTAAGTAGTATTGACTGTGAGCTGGGTAAGAGCATATTATAAAGAACATTTAGGTTATTGAGGCTGAGCAGTAACTGGTGTATTAATCACATTCTAACTATTCTTCCAAGAGAAATTGGGCTTATTTCGCCACCCTTGGTTATGTGTTGGACAATGACTTATTCGGCTTGCTGTAATTCTCAACGAAATTAACATGTTTTGACTGAGAAGGAGCAAAATGACTATCGACTTGAGATTCATTACTAAGATAGGGTCCATTGCACAAATTACAAACTTCCCGTGAAGCATGAATAGCACTAGCATAGGCGGTGAGAGAGCTCAATTGCTTAGACAATGTAGCTACTTGAGTAGTAAGGGTGGTAAGAGCATCGACTTCATAAACTCCATGAATCTTTCTCGGTATGTTGCACTCAATTGGCCATTGATAGGTATTAGCAGCCATTTCTTTAAGCAAAGCATAAGCCTCCTCATGTGTTTTGGCCATTAAAGCTCCTCCTGATGCTACATCCACTAGTTTTCTCGTTGAATTCCCCAACCCATTGTAGAAAGTTTGAATTTGTGGCCATCCAGGGAGTCCATGATGTGGGCATCCTCTCAACATTATTTTCAACATCTCCCAAGCTTCATAAAGAGACTCCATATAATATTACACAAACGTAGTGATCTCATTCCTCATATTGGCTATTTTAGTTGGTGAAAAAATTTAGTAAAAATTTTCTCAGAGAGTCCATTCCAAGTGGTGATTGATCCAGTGGGCGAAGAGTTCAACCAACTCTTAACCTTATCTCAAAGTGAAAATGGGAATAATCTCAGCCTAACTACATCAGCTGAGACATTGTTGTGATTGAATGTATCACAAATTTTGATAAAAGTTATTATGTGAACATTTGGATCTTCATTAGACATGTCACTGAATTGATTTGCTTGCACCATGTGAATGATGGCCGGCTTAATCTCAAAATTGTTGGAATTAAGAACAGGGCGTCGAATGGCAGACGCGACCTCATTGACCATAGCATAATCCTGAATTGCCCGGTTAATTTTGTAGTTCACAATTTCAGGATTTTCTCTAACGTCTTCCATGGTTTCTTGAGGTTGTTTAGAAGGTTGTCTCCTTAGTTTTCTATTTCGATGACAAGTTCACTCGATTTCTGAATTCAGAGGAATCAAATTTTCTCTTCCAATTTTTCTCATACATCTTAGAGAACGCCTGAAAATTCAAAACAGTAAACAACCGTAAATAAAAAATTAAATTAAATTAAGACTCAAAGTAAAATTAAGGATATGTAATTCTAATATTAATAAACAAAATCAATCCCCGGCGACGATGCCAAAAACTTGTTATGATATTTTTTATAGCGCAAGCGTACACTATCATCGTCAAGTAATAAATTTTTATAAGAAAAATTAGATTTTAAGGATGAATTGAAGTTGAGATCCATCACCCGATTAGATCCATCTTCGTTTCCTCTCCCGAAAAGCTTTCTTCTCTGCTTCTCAAGTCCAAAAAGTCCTCTAAAAATCCTAAAATATTCTATTTATTTGCTAGGGTTTGATAATGATAAAATATTCAATTTATGCCCAGGTCCGCTCTTTTCTAGATTTACCGTATTTTTACCTTTTAAATCTTTCCAAATCAATCCAAATGCACTAAAAAAATTTACCTACAAAATAAAATTAAAAGAAACATAAATCAAACAATAAAACTCAAAAAACTAATCAAATTAAAGTTAAGAATATGTAAAATGTGAGTGGAAACACACTCATCATTCTGTCTCCAAGCCCCACAATATCTCACATTCAACCATCTAGCCATATTACTAGAATCAGATTCAAACATCAATATTTGTCCAGCCTTGTCTTTGTGCCTTCTCCATCCCTTCCTCAACAGATAGAGGTTGTCCATGATGCTAGTAGCAATATTTTTCTTCCGAACAAAATCTAACATATATCCTTCTGCATTCCTAGCAACTACTCCTACAGCACAGCAAGACTACAGCACAGCATGACTTCCACTCTATATCAGACAGTTTTCTCATTTGCAGCCAAATATAAACCCAACTCTCTAACAGAATTGTCCATTATTGTCACAGGACCAAATGCTTTTATGTTGAAACACAAAAGCATTTCTGGCTTTCCATATATTCAAGCAGAGAAAGCAAAAATACTAACTTTCTTGCCTCCATCCCTGTGCTTCCTCAGCTCCAACAACTTTCCATCAGCCTAACCGCCAAAATTTTGGCTTTGAGTCTGATCCCTTCTCAATTAATGAGGTGACGCACACCAAGAAAGCTCACTGCCTTTACATCTCAAAGTAGATTATCCGTTGACTCTTCCTCCTCAAGACAGGACAAATTGAGTCTGTAATAATTTTCCTTCTGTACAGGTTCTTCCTTGTTGGGAGAAAGTCCTGAGTAGCTTTCGAAATGAAAAGTCTAATTTTCTGAGGCATATCAATACTCCATAAAAGCTTCAGAAAGGCATCATTAATCATAACATATGATGATGAAGCACCATTCCATACTGCAACCTTTCTTCATCTACAGAATGGTAGCATGATTTAACTGTAACAGAGTCATCTTTGTTGAAACACCCTATCAATTTATCTTGCTTATCAGATTTTGGAAATTGAACAGCCAAAATCTCATCTCTAAGCTAAGAAGGAAAAACGCGGTTAAGCTTGCAAACATTCCGACAGCTACCATTCATATCAATAAGATCAGAAACATACTCCACATTCTGAACTTTAAACATCTCCAAGTTCCTGACTCTAGGTAGCTACAAATCATCCCATACCTTTCACAGATTTTCCTTTCGCAATACTGCCCTTTTCATCAGTTCTTCTTTACCGAGCCACAGACTCCTCAAGCCCATGAGCATCCCTTGGTAGCTTTAGAATTGAGGAAGCCAGAATATAGAAAATAGAGACATTTCAACAGTTTTCAACATAAGCTATTAGTGTTTTGCAGGATATTCCAAACTTGTTTGGCTATCAAAGTCATATTGAAATCCTCAAAGTCCCTAAAACCTAGGCCTCCAACATTCTTTCTGCTAGCACGCTTCTTTATAGAGCACCAAATAGCCCCTCTATGCTTTTCATTTGAAACCCACCAAAAGTCAAAAGTTGCTGATTGGAGCTTTGTGCAAATTTTCTTTGGGAGCATATTCACTCCCACTATATAACTAAGGAAAGCTTGAGTCACAGATTTTAGCCAGATTTCTTTACCACCAGTTGATAAAAATTCTTTTTCCATGCAGCAATCTTATTCCCATCCTTTCCGGTAACATAGAATAAAAATTAGCCTTTGAAATGCCCCAGTTTGTTCTAGCAATCTGTAGAATATCTGCAAGATTTTGTTTCCTTTCTTCTCCCACATTCTTTGTGAACCACACACTAGTGTTTTTCATGCTACTTTCTGGCCAGAAGCATTACAATACCTAGTAATGCACACCTTAAGATACATGCATGATGCTTCCTCTGCCTCAGTAAAGAAAAACCAATCAGCAGCAAAAATAACGTGTGAAATTAGGCAGCTACATCTCCTCAGAAAAATTGGCTTTATTATGTCAATTCCAATGCCTTTTGAATACATCTAGAAAAACATTCAGCTACAATAATGAAAAGATAAGGAGACAAAGGATCTTCTTGTCTAATTCCTCTTTCTGGTATGCTCTTGTCACTAGGACTGTGACTTATAAGGATATAATATCTCACTGTACCTCATCGTGAAAAGCAGTCTCCCTAGGAATGATCAATTAACTCTGTCATAAGCCTTTTCCATCTCAGTGTTTACCATTAGCACACCTTTTTTTATCACTATTCTTTTTCCTTAAATGACAGAAAAACTCATGAGCAATAAGAACAATACCTTGCATATGCTTACGACTCCTAAAGCTCCTTGAGCCTTAGAAATAAAGCTAGGGAGGACAAGCTTGATTCTATTTATGGCACGTTTACTTACATTAGGAATCATATGAAGTTTGAAATCAATTTTTCTAAGAATCGGATGGAGAATGGAATGGCGAGAAATTGGAATCTAGAATCAGACTAATGCATTTATTAACTGTTAGGATTCAAAATCAGGAATCAGATTATTGATAGTAAAAATGATTGTTTATGTTTACTAAATCAATGAATCGAAATAAAATATATGACGTTACTAAAATGTCCTTTAAGGAAAATAAATAGAAGAAGTAAGAGTTGGTTAGATAAATATTTTAAAAATATAATGGATTTTTCATAATTCATTCTAAATGAATAAAAAAGTATGGAATCTCATTACTACACTTTTATTAAGAATCTCATTCCATGGAGTCAAAGAAACCCATTACGCTCAATATTGTTGAACCCACTTAGAATTGGATTTCAAAGTCATAGTAAACAACTAGAATGATAATTTAGAATCGGATTCCACAGAATCTGATTCCAGGAGAATCAAGTAAACGCGGCATTAACAGAATCTTAAAAATGACCTTATAAGCAAAATTAATCAAGGCAATAAGTCTAAATTGGGCAGGAATTTCAGGTTGTTTTACCTTGGGAACCAAGATAATGTGAGTATCATTCGTAGTGAAAGGCATAAAGAAATTATCAAAGAAATATTTGGTAGCCTTCCCAAGATCGTTTCTAACCGAATCCGAGTGTTTTTGAAAAAACATACCACGAATCCCATCTTGACTTGGGGCTTTATCACCTCCAAGCTCGAAGACATCACACTTGACTTCATCCAAAAACACAGCTCCAGTGAGAAACTTATTTATGTCATCAGTAATAGCAGTATCAATCTGGTTCAATACCCAATCAATGTCTAAAACTTGCTCATATTTATAGCAATCAGCATAAAAAGATTGAATCACTCTTGCAACCTCCTTATCCCTCCACCCACAATTCATTATGATCTTTCAGTCTATAGATTCTATTAACTACTCTTCTTTTGAAAACACTTTTGTGGAATAAAACTGATATCTTTATCCTCAATTTTAACCAATTCACCCTTGCTCTTGGCTCCAGAACTTCTCTTCCTTCACTACCAAACTTTCTTTAGGTGACATTTAATCAGATTCCTTTCCCTTTTATTAGCTTCAGATTCCTTATCAACTGCTTCCAATCTGCTTTTCAGATCAACAACTTCCTTGTGGGGATTTCCTCTTAAGTTTCTGCTCAACTTTCTTAGCATTTGCTTACAGTTCTTAGTTTACAAACGAATTCTCCATTCCCCTCACAACCTCATCATTCCTCCGTCCTTCCTTAATAATGTCTTTATAATCCACCTCCTCCTGCCATTTAGATCCATATTTGAACCTCTTCTTACCTTTAATTATCATGCTATCCAAATCAGCATATTGGGGGAACCTGAACATTAATCTGAGGAAAAGCTTCCAGGTCAACAATGTTTATAAGCACCTTATCTAACCTCTCCTGAGTAAAGCTCTTTATAATTCATCCATGTAAAGAACAACCATTATTTTTTACATCATCATTTCACATCATCTATAAATCCCCTGAATTTTCTAGCTCTACCAAACTCAAACTCCTTTCCTCCACTCTTTTCGTCACTGCTCAATATTTCATTAAATTCACCTCCCGTGATCCAGGGTTGATCACTTCCCAAGTTAGAACTAGATATAGCTACAAAATCACTCCACTTCTACCGCTCATTCCTACTACCATACGCAAAAGTTATCCTACCAACATCATCCACCATGAGGTCCACTATATTATCAGTATTCTAAATACTGATAACATTCGCATCTTTCTGCGAAATATGCAATGCCCCCAGATAGTCCCACTGTCTCCACCACATGCCACTGTTCAACTTCAATCTTCTAGCTACTCTTTCTGCTTTCCTCCTCGATTTTTAGTCTAGAAGGAAAAAAAACCATACGAGGTTTATACTGAATTATTGCATCCGGTAACACTTGGACTATCCAGGCACTCCTTAACCCTTAACAGTTGCATATGTTTGTATAAATGGCTCATTGGATGGCTTTTCAGGACAAGCCACCTTACGTCGGCAGAGAGATATCCATTATTAACAAAACATGATTTTGATTTCACAACAATGACTTTTGTTGATTCAGGAGTAGATTTGAATTGTATGCAGAAAAGACTACCTTCTCCCAAGTACTTCAAAAATACAAAATAGTCTTTGTCTTCTGCCAATGGTACTCATATACATATCAAATATGAAATACTCAAAGTTCATATTTGTCAAGACAATGTATGTTTTAAAACTCGTTTGTCTTAGTAAAAAATAAGACTGATAAAACAATTATATGTTTACTACTCATTTCTTTATTGTATCATTTTACAATAGAGTATGATGAGATAATTACTTATCATATGGATGAACCTTTTAAATTCAAGTTTCTTTCCTTTTCTCACAATGAGAAGTTGAAAGCTTTATAACAGAATTCTGTTTTTCAATCCAAAAAGATTGAAGAATAGCTTCAAGATCCTGTGCTTCAAAATCAAATCTTTGGACGAAGAATTCTTCATTCAGTATTCAATTACAAACCCCTTAATGTTGTTTTGGAATGGATATAATATCCAATAACAAACAAAAGGGATTTAATCAACAGATTTAGAGAAGTTGTTGCATTCTCTAAATTTGACTTAAAATCGGGATTTTAGCTAATCCAGATAAATAAGATTGATAAATTCAAAGTATTTAATCAAATTTGTTTTAAAATCAAGAAGTTCAATGGAAGACAATTGCTTTTTGTTCAAAACTCTCATCCATTAATTATGGTCATAATGTATTTGAATATCCAAAAAATGAAAGATGACTTAGATGAAATTTTAGAACATGTTGGGTTGAAGTATGACTTCAATACAACATTAGTTCAATGGTATAAGAAAATTATGAAAATACAGTGTTACAAAAATAATGAAATATGTTATAATTGAATTTTAATTGAAAATCCTAATAGACAAGCAAATTCTGAAATTGAATTTTCAAATAAAAAAATAAAAAAAATTTGGTACTAAAAAAAACTTTATTCATCATGCTTGATGAATTTCAAAAATGTTATAAGCATGTTGTGAAATCCTTAATAAAAATAATCATTATCACTTTTAGAAATCATGTGATGAATGGTTCATAAATAAAAGAGTGTTCGACTCAACAGTTGGCCCTTAACGCCCAAATCAAAGAGGAGTCTTTTACTCCTAACCAAGCTCAGTCAACAATACTTGAGTCCATCAAACCCAATTACCAATTTAACCCAATTCCTTAATCTTTTAATGCTAAATCATCCATTCTACCAATTTCAAAATACAATAAATCTTCATTTGATTTTCAAAAAATGATCAATGAATATCTCTTTCATATTGAGCCTCCATTTGCTCATTTGAAGGATCCTGCTCAAATTTCCAAAACCCATTTCATTCCTAAATTTCATTATGTCTCTGTACATATTTATAAAAATCTCAGTTTCTTCAGAGACATTTTCTCTTAAATTTGCTCAAAGTAAATTTAAGAATATAATGATTGAATTCTTAATTGACTGCATTCTTAGTAAATAATACTGGTTGAATTTCTTGATTGCTTACGTTAATACCATTTCCTTTAAATATGACAAAAAATATTGGAAATACTTTGAACTATTTGTCAAGATAATAAAATAAAATATTTTAGTTATCCTTGCAAAAAGAACCAAATTATTTCCATCAAAAACTTGATTTCTAGAATTTGAAATTTATTTCATACAATTTGCCTTATTAAATAAAAATTTTGTTTTAATTAATTATGAATCCGCAAACCATGTTTCAAGATTCCTTCCAAACAAAGTTTTGCCAGGTAATAATCTATTTATAAATATTTTTATTTCAATATTTAATTTTTTACAATGTATTAATAATTAAATTCATGATCCCCTTACTTGTAATCTTTTGCAGGAAATCATACCAAGATTCTGCAATAGGGCAATTTGAGAAACCTGGCCTAGTAGAATATGGGAAGGTAAAGGCCAAAGTATTTAATCAAATTTATTTTAAAATCAAGAAGTTCAATGGAAGACAATCGCTTTTTGTTCAAAACTCTCATCCATTAATTATGGTCATAATGCATTTGAATATCCAAAAAATGAATGATGACTTAGATGAAATTTTAGAACATGTTGGGTTGAAGTATGACTTCAATACAACATTAGTTCAATGGTATAAGAAAATTATGAAAATACATTTTTACAAAAATAATGAAATATGTTATAATTGAATTTTAACTGAAAATCCTAAGAGACAAGCAAATTCTGAAATTGAATTTTCAAATAAAACAATATAAAAATTTTGGTACTAGAAGGAACTTTATTCATCAAGCCTGGTGAATTTCAAAAATGTTATAAGCATGTTGTGAAATCCTTAATAAAAAGAATCATGATCACTTTTAGAAATCATGTGATGAATGGTTCAAAAATAAAAGAGTTTTTGACTCAACAGTTGGCCCTTAACGCCCAAATCAAAGATGAGTCTTTTACTTCTAACCAAGTTCAGTCAACAATACTTTGGTACGTCAAACCCAATAACCAATTTAACCCAATTCCTCAATCTTTTAATGCTCAATCATCCATTCTACCAATTTCAAAATACAAGAAATCATCATTTGATTTTTAAAAAATGGCCAGTGAAGATCTCGTTCATATTGAGCCTCCATTTGCTCATTTAAAAGATCCTGCTCAAATTGCCAAAACCCATTTCATTTCTAAATTGTATTATGCCCCTGTACATAATAATAAAAATCTCAATTTCTTCATAGACATTTTCTCTTAGAAATAGAATCCTTAAAAATTGGCCCAATAAAAAATTCTGAGAAAAGAATCATTTCTCGTTCTTTCTCTATCCTCAGGATGGAAAGTCCATCCTTCAAGTTTCAAAATACTTCTAAATAAAAAAATAATACAATTATTTTGACTATATTAATGCATGGCAAAAGATTTTCTTGCATCAAAATAATGATTTTTCTCACTTTTTGTTTTTGAATTTCAATAAGAGTTTCAAAATTGATTTTCTAAGTTGGTTCTTATTGTGATGGTCCATTCATGGTCTTACCGTAGAACTTTTTACAATTGATTTACAATAATTTTTTAATTTATTTTTAAAGGTCTATCAGCCCTTACCAATTGAGGCCTTATTTCCCTTAATATTTTATTTTACAAACAAATACAAAATACCTTGAATTTTAAAGTGGCAATACTCAATTGAAAATGGAGTTCTCACTAGAGAATATCATGTTAAATGGTGGGATAAATTCTATACCCAGAAAATTATTATCTCCATTAACCATAAATTTGCAAATGTCCATCCTAACCTAAAATTGGCAAACCCTTTTACCCAAGCTCCATTAAATATTAATGAGCTCACAAACTCAGATCCACAAATCAATCCATCTAGTTCAAATTTATCCAAACCTACTTCAAAGGATAAATTAAAGGCAACCAAGCCAAAATCAAAATTAGAGAGAAAATTAATCCAGAAAATGTTTCTCCTTTTGGAAGGCAATAATGAATCTGACTTTGGATCATTTGCAGAGTCAAGTCACCAAATTAAACAAAATCCAAAATGATCAATCATCCGAAAACATTATTCCTCAACATTTGAAGGACCCGTTTAATAATATTGACCTCAGTGATAATGAACAAATGCAGAACAATCAGTGAATAATTTACCGTTGGTAAAATACCAGTGTTTTGAATAAAATTAAATAGTTGATGACAACTCACCACAATGCAACAGTCATAATAATCTTCAAAAACAAGAAATAGTGACTTCTCCACAATCAAGCAATCAAGACACGAACTCCAAGATACCAATTATCAAAGGATGACTTTTCAAGACAACAATCACAAAAGTCCAAGATAACAATTATCACGGACCTCAACATGCAACAAATAATAACAATGACTTTCAACAACAACAATCATGACAGACACGAAGACCAAGATAACAATTATCAAGGAATCTTTGTAATTTATCATTTTTTTGTAATAATTGTACTAGTTGTCAAATAATTAGGTAACTATTTATGCTTTTTACTATTTCTAGTCAAAAGTAGACAAAAGTAGTAATGTAAAATGTTTTTATTTTTGTAGAAAATAATAGTTCAGGTAAGTGATGGGTTCCTGGTGAACTCCACTTTACTTAGCTATAAATACGCCATGTCTCCTATTTGTGAAGCATAACTCGTTTTACAACTCTTACTATTTAAGAGCTAAAACCTGTTTGGAAAACAAAGCTTTCTTCTTCTTCTCCTATTTTGTAAATCTTTTCTTCTTTTTTCTTCAACATAAATTAGTGAGCGGGTAGCACTAATTTATTGTTGTCGATAAACTATTTGTGTAAGTTTTTAATCTTACACCCTAATACAGCTTTTGTAATTACTATTTGTTAATACAGATTTTACTGTTTATCTTCTTGCTTCTTTAATACCCCCTCTTAAATTACTATTTAATTACGCACCTTTTGGTATCAAAGCTAAACCTGGTGAGGATAATACTATTAAATACGCGCCTTTTGGTATCATAGCCAAATTAGAGCCAAACCTGACATGCTTTATTCACAACAAAACCTATGTCATGTCTTGTAAAGGTGAGGTATTACAGAGATCCCACAATGCTTCTATATACGGTGACATCTGAGAGAGATGAACCAACATGACTATAGCGAGGTGATTTGGTAGAGTATGGAGATTAGCATGGTTTGGCCTCCAACTTTCCAACCTTCAACAAAAGGTCCTTGGCATATTTTTGCTGGTTCATAAAATTACCAGCAAAAAAGTAGACTTGATCTCAAGGCCTATAAATACTTAAGAGGTCGAAGGCCCATCATTCTAAACTCTTGCTGCAAGATTTGTATTGGTTGATTAATATAGGTAGAATTAGTGCCACTAAGTATTATGTCATCAACATAAAGAAAAAGATAAGTGGAAGAATTAGATGTGGCCTTAACAAACAATAAAGAATCAACTTGTGAACCAACAATGCCTAGTGTGGAAGATGAGTAGTAAACCTGTCAAACCATGCCCTTGGAGCCTACTTCAATCTATAAATTGATTTATGTAGCTTACAAATATGATTAGGATAACTAGTATGCACAAAATCTAGAGGCTCACCATATAGACCTCTTCAGTGTTTGATTCAGGAGAAAATTTAAATTGTATGCAGGAAGGACTAGTTCCAACCAAGTACTTCAAGAAGACAAAAGAGTCTCTTCTCCTGAATCAATAAGAGTCATTGTTGTAAAATCAAAATCTTGAATGATTATTCTAACCATTATATGCCACTTTTTGATTTTGATGTGATTGAGGATTTGGATGAAGTGTTCATCATTTTCTTGACATTTAATAGGTTCGTCAACCTCACTATCAAAAATTAGTAATTTACTAGGCTCACTAAATTCTTGTTTACTGATTATGTTCTCTATTTTTAAAAGATTTAAGTCTTCATTTATTTTAGTGTTTGAATTTTTCAAATCTTTTATTTCAATTTTAATATCTTTAATTTATTTTTGAAGTTCCTTTAAGGTAACTTCCTTTTCTTTCCCTTTTACCCTATTGAATTTTTCAAAGGTCTAGGAAAGACTTGCAGTATTATTATTGTTAGACTTAAAATTTTCTTTCTTTAGAATTACCATTTGAAGTCTTTCAAGGTATTCTTGTTTTAATTCTGAATTTTCAATTTGGAAAATTAAATCTAACAAGAGGGTTTCTTGTTCTTCATTTTTATTTAAGACAACAATTTTTTGACAACAACTATCCCGACACCCCATAGTGATGTTGGGAGAATCATTGTTAGAACTTGAGGATTCAGTTTTAGAGGATTCGAGGGTTTCATATATTTTTTCAATTATTTTTACATGATGCTGAGGCTTGAAGGAAGCAACAGACCATGTTGATTTATAAATATTTTTATTTAAGAGTTTAGGTATATTCCATACCCTATGATCTACTTGATCATCTACTAATTCAATATGTTCATCATTTATTATATTAGGTATTGAGGTTATTGTTGACCTATTACTACTAGAAGAATTACTCCTAAATAATCTACTCATTGCTCAACTAACTAAATTATTCTTATTATTGAGAATTTCATACTGTATTTTTTGTTATAACCTTGTGGTGACTTCTACAACCTCCTATTAGGCTTCATTCTTCTCCCTTTCACCTCTACAACCACCCTACTCTCGGGATTTATGTATCTAAGAGGTCTTACCTAGGTCCTAAAAGCTAACCAAATAGAAGCCACTATTGTCGTTTCTTGATAATTGCTATCTTGGATTTTAGTGTCTTCATTACTGTTATTTTGAAAGGCATCGTTGTCATTGATAATTGATTGTTGGGTATCATTATAGCCATTGTATTGGAGGACTATTATGATATATTTCCGAACTCCTTGATATTGGCTTTGTGCTTAGGATGAATTATTTTGTTCATTTACCACTAAGATCAATATTATTGAATGGGTCCTTCAATTGCTGAGGAGTAACCTTTCTAGATGATTGATAACATGACTCTATAGATGGTTTAGAGTCAGATTCATCTTTGTTCTCCAAAAGGAGAAGCATTTCTTAGCTTAATTCTTTTTCCAATTTAGATTGAGGCTTGATAGCCTTTGATTTATCCTTTGAAGAGGTTTCTGACTTAGGTTTTGATTTGGGTTTGGAGGAATTCAAACTTGATAAGTTTATTTATGGAGATAGGTTAATTGGCTCATTAATTTTAAATGGAGTTTCCTGGGTAATATCCTGGGTATTCAATTTATCCCACCACTTGACATCGTATTATTTGGTGAGGAATCCATTTTTCACCAAGTATTTCCATTTCAAAATCCAAAGTATTTTGTAGTTGTTTGAAAGCCAAAGTATTTGGGGAAAGGAGTCCTCAATTGGTGAGATATTTTAAACCTTTGAAAATAAATTGGAACATTGTTGTAAATCAATTGGAAAAAGTTCTAAGGTAAGACCATGACTGAAACACCATTTTGAGAATTAATTTGGAAATTTAATTTTGAAATTGTTATCAAAATTTAAAAACCAAAAGTGAGAAACGTCACTACTTTGATGCAAGAAAATCTCATGCCATGCATCAATATAGTCAAAATAATTATTATTTTTATTTAAAAGTATTTTAAAAGTTGAAGGATGAATTTTCCAAACCTTCATAGTTATGATCCTAAGGATAGATAAAGAATGGTAAATGATTCTTTCCTCAAAATTTTTTATTGGGCTAAAATTTATGGATTTTGTTTCTAAGAGGATATCTCTATAGAAACTGAGATTTTTGTTATTTTGTCTAAGGGCATAATGGATTTTGGGAATGAAATGGGCTTTAGCAATTTTTTCTGGATCCTTTAGATGAGCAAATGAAGGCTTAATATGAAAAAAGATTATGATAAATTGGTTGGTCAAGTGATTGGGCATTAAAAGATTGAGTATTTAAAAAGGGGTAAAATTGTTTGACTAAGGGTAATTGGTGATTGGGTCTGATGGACCTAAATATTGTTAATTGGGTTCAGTTGGAAGTAAAAGACTCCTACTCGATCTGGGCCTTAAGGGCCAACTGTTGAGTCAAAAACTCTTTTATTTATGAATCATTCATCACATGATGTCTAAAAGTGATAATGATTCCTTTTATTAAGGATTTTATAGCATGCCTATGATATTTTTGAAATTTGTCAGGCATGACGAAGAAAGCTTCTTTTAATACCAAATATTATTTTATTGTTGAAAATTTAAAATTTAAAATTTCTTGTCCTAAAAGGTTCACAGTTGAAATTTTTCGGTTATCATAACAGATTTCATTATTCTTGTGAAAACCTATTTTTTCATTTTTCTCATACCATTGAATTGAGGCTGCACTAAAATCATGCATTAATGCAACTTTTTCTAAAAAAAATTTTAATTCATTAATCCAATCATTTTTTAGATATTCAAATCTATCATGACTATAACTCATGAATGAGAGTGTTGAACGAAAAATAGTTGTCCTGCCATCGAGCTTCTTGATTTCAAAAGAATTTTAGTTGAGTATTCTAGGCTCTACCTTTCTGTATTCTAGTAAGCCAGATTCCTAAAATTGCTCCATTGCAGACTCTTGGTATGATTTCCTACAAAAGATTTCAAGTAAGGGAGTCAAATAGTTTATTATTAATACATTCGATAAATTAAATATTGAAATCAAAATTGCAATAAATAGTTGTTACCTGGCAAAACTTGGTTTGGAAGGAATCTTTAAACATGTTTTGCAGATTCATGATTAATTAAAACAAATTTTTGTTTTAATAAGGCAAATTGTATGAAAAAATTCAAATTCTGGAATCTATTTTTTGATTGAAATAATTTTATTCTTTTTGCAAAGATAACTAAATGTTTTGTTTAATTAGCTTGGAAAACAATTCAAAGTATTTCCAGTATAGTTTGTCATATTTAAAGAAAATATTATCAATCAAGAAATTCAACCTGTATTGTTTACTAAGAATGCAATCAATGACAAATTGATTAAAGAATTCAATCATTATATTCTCAAATTTACTTGAAGAAAATTTAAGATAAAATGACATTATTTTCCATACAATTTTATATTTATTAATTTTATTCATCTGGATTTGCCAAAATCTATTTTTTCTGTCAAACTCAGAGAACACGAAAATCTTTCTAAATTTATTGATTAAGTCTCATTTGTTTGATATTAGATATTTTATCTATTTCATATCATCTTTGAGGAGCTTATAATTAGTTTTTAAACCTGAATTTCCTTGTTTAAAGATTTGAATTTGAAGAGTAGAATTCCTGAGATTGTTCTTCAATTCTTCCAAATTTTATTTT
>QANY01007673.1:0-40450 GCA_003255025.1 Datisca glomerata
TATTTTTTTATGTCAAGGGTTGTAATTTAGAAATATCAAATAGTCACTCAGTCAGTTACTATTTTATTTAATTTTTAAATAATTTTTTAATTGTTATGTCTGATAACATGTCCATGCATTAGTCAATCACATGCCGTACATGAAAATCTTACAAAATTTTATATGATCAAACATCTAATATGTTGAAACATGATTTATTAGGATTGTTCTAATATGTTTATATGTATTATTTTACGAAATCAATTGCATGTAAATTCTCTAGGTTTTAATTAGTTAAAACTTGGTTATCACACCACACTAATTAATTAGTAACCCTTTAGGATAAGCAATTTTAGTAAAAGAGTTTTATTAAAATTTGATGAATATAATTAACTAGTTAATCTAAGTTCACCTAATTATGACTTAGATGCTTTAGAAGGTTAAAATGAATTTAGACCAATGAGATTGGAATAACTGATTATTAAATATACATAGGATTATTATTTTAACTAGTAATTAATTTGAAACTAATTGATTAGTTAAAATAGAAACACATAATTCTAAAATAGTGAGTGGGAGAAGATTGACATGTCAATGTAACCTATGGTCTTCATCATTAGTACAACACCGTAAGGTGCAGTAAATGCATCGAGATGGCTTTGTTTTCATCCCCTAAAGAAGGTTTCGAGCTGTACCAATACCAAAGTTGGACTTCTTAAGAAGATATGAGGAAGTGATGTAGTTTAGCCTTGACCGACTCTAAGGTGGCATATTCTAAATGAAGTCATGGAATCTAAAATGATGGGTTACACCTATAAAGTCATAATTAAGTTTCGATGTGAATAGTTGTGACTTGAGCAAACGATTGATACTCTATTACTAAAAGAGAAAATATGAGATTTTTAAGTGTTAATTAGTAAGGATGAGAATGTCTCATAGATAGTCTGAGATTAATCTGACCAACCATAATGCATAACATTAATCGTTGAGTTGTTTTATCGTTTGTTAAATTTGTGTGTTTATTATTTTACATTCATGCATCACATTTACTGTTTGAATTCTAGATATATATCAATTATTTGAATCTTCTATGTTTTAAATTTCAGTTATCATTATTATGTCTACCATAGGCAACCCCGTTACTGCTTTACTCGCTCTTGAGAAATTGAATGGTGATAATTTTATACATTAAAAATCAAATATGAACTTAATGCTGATTTGTGATAATCATAAGTTCGTTCTTACTGAGGAATGTCCTGAGGAGCCTGCTGCTAATGCCCCTAAGAATCTAAGAATGTTAGGGAAAAAATTAATGTGTGGATCATATCAAACAACAAGGTGAAGTGCTACATGCTTGTGAGCATGAATAGTGTTTTAAGAACCAAGCATGAAAGCATGGAAACTACCTATGAGATTATGTAATCTCTATAGGTGATGTTTGGGCAGCACTCTAATCAAAGTCATCATGAGGCCACTAGAAGCTATATGACGACTAAGATGAGAAAGGGTACTTCTGTGCGAGAACATATTTNTGCATGTTTTAGATTTAATGTATAAATATATAATGGATCCTGACGGATTGAAAAGAGTTTTTCATAAAAGTTTTCATTTGGTTATCATGGCGTTGCGCAAGTTTTGTTTTATTAAAAGATTTGATATGTATTAAAATTTTAATTTTTAAATGACCTCGAGCCACATGCTTCCGCCTCTAACGCGCCGTTACAACCAACAATTAGATCTTTTAATTTGGGAGACATTTAGCAAATTTTTTGTAGCAGTTGGGACACAAAGTAATTGATCAAATGTGAAAGTGATGTAGAGATTGTTAGTGTGAATGTGTGATTTTCCAATATGAGTTATGGGTAAAAGATCGCCATTGCCTATAGCAAGTTTATGTTTACCCTTGTAGTCACTCTTGATTGAAAGATTGGCCGGGTAAGGATTAATGTGGGCACTGGCTCCACTGTCCGTGAACAAGGCAGAACGTAAGCTGTAGGAGATCTTGGAACTAAATTTGTGTTGTAGGATCCAGATGTCCTTGTGATTTCATATATTTGTTAATAGTTGGTTGTAACTCATAATCGAACCTGTTGTAGCAGCTAAAGTCATAATGACCTATTATTTTTTTACATATTTGGCACATAGGTCTGGTATTCCTTCTTCCTCTCCTTCTGCCTCTTTCTCTAGTGTTTCGAGGGTTGTTACTGTTGGGGTAAGGTTGAGGATTATTTTTATCATTTCTTCTGCTATAGTTGGAAAAATGGGTAGAGGAGTTGATTTGCTCAATCTACATCGAATTGTTAAGTTGGTCAAGTCTCATTTATGACTTTGAAGCATGAATTATGCCTCTTGGAGTGAAACTATTTCATATCTAGAAGTAAGGTGAACAACTACAGTGTCATATTCAATTAGTTGGCCACTCGCAGATAAGCTATTAGCTATTGATTTCATCTTTAGAATATATTCATTTATACTCTAGGCACATTTCTTAATAGTATGCAGTTGATACCTAACTTGAAGAGTCCTAGCTTTGGACTAAAAAGTGAATATTTGCTCGAGAGTTCTCCAAACTTCATGGGAGCTTTGACTGCAGACTACATAGGCAAACAAGGCCTATGTAATTGGTGACAGCAACTAACTCATAGGGATTTATTTGTCCTTCTCCAATTGACAAAGGCATGGTTAAAAATGAAGGGAGCTTTAGTGCTTTGTTGTACAACCCCATTGTATAAGGGATTGATAGTAAACTCTTTAGGTAAAAGAACCATTCACTATAAGTATTGCTCGAGATCATAAGCACGGACTATCAAGAGGATTTGAGATTTTTAAAAGGTGTAGTTATTGAGTTCAAGTCTAATGGAGATGGTGACCATATTGTTTGGAAGAATGTTTGAGAGAGAAGGAAGTAAGCCAGTTAATGAGTTAGGTCAGGGACTGTTACTTGAGCTTGCATGATGGGCATTCATGTTTTGCTCAGCTACTGCGTTAGTAGCAGTGGAAATAGGAAAATGAGGGATATTGTCATTTTCAAGGGTTTCCATCGGAGAGGAGCTAAGGGTTGCCATCGGAGAGAAGCTAGATGAGCTCTAGGTCTGATACCAAGTTAAATAATAGGTCAAGATAGAAAATGAGAGAGAAGATGATAAGTCTTCCATATTTACAGTTTCCAATAGATTACATAGTGTACAAAACCTTCTTAATATACTGGAAGAAGATAATGGATAAAAAATGAGAAACAAATTTACAAAATAGAAGAATAGAACTAGTCTTGTCAATCATTGGGAAATGATTGCTCAATATACCATGAACAATGATAGGGCTCCTTGTGTAATTACTGTTAGGATGTCTAAGAGGCTTAGACAGCGAATGAGGGAGAGATGAGTGGAGTGTGAGTCATTAAAAGAACTAGTTGACGTGGACTACATGGGAGGATTTTATTCATGCTTTAGGCTATGTAAATTGCATGAAGAAGAAGGAGATGGATTAGGTCGTTCAAAAAGGTGAAACTATTGATTGTTGCTCTCTCTTATTCAAGTTATATAATCCAAACCACAGAAAAATATATTGGGGAAAAGAACTTGTTTCAAGAGACAAAGACCTACTTTGTTAAGAAAATTAAGAAAGCCAATATTAAGTAGCCTTGTTCAGATGAAATATCTAATGCATCAAACTCGACATGCAACACTAAGCCTTGAATCAACTTATAATATTCGAGACTCATGTTGAGCTTCATAATTTTGTATATAACGATAACACAATTTCTTGCCAGTCTAAACCATTCACTTATCAAGAGATGTCTGAGAACCCCTTGTAAAGTGGTGTAATGGATACTTAGGAGGCTTGCAGCCACGCCAAGCTAAGTGCAAGGTGCAACTTCTTACGCAAGAAATATTTATAATGCTTTGGCAACAGAGCTATGCTAATCTTTTCTCTATAACTTCTAACGGAAGCATTAATAAACTTGACAGTAATTACAAATAATAAAGTATGAGTATGCATACAGAGGCACTCAAAATGGTTTTTATCTTCCTCCAAAGTGGAGTTGTCCTGACTCCTTTTTACCATAAAGACCCCCTCATGTTGGAAAGAATGCAAATAAGAAAAATTGATGTTTATAGGGACAACATTTAAGCAATTAGAACTCTTAGCTGACCTAACCTTCTTGGAATCCACCCCGGCATCAATATATGTTTGTTGTAATCGACTATAATTTGACAATCATCAATAATTGAATGGTGAGCATCCTGAAAATAAGATAACAAAAATATTACCAGGTTATCCCAGCGATACACTACATGCAAACTGCACTAGAAATGAAAAGAAGTGTGTTATCTTATGGTCTTCAAATTCATTAGGCAATCAGGAACACTACTGAATGTGAGTAAATATAAACCTTAAGTTAAGAAATTAAGAGTAGTATTATGGTAGCATAATAAGTGGATAAACAAGTATATTGAATAGAGAATGCGTACAGGACTTGAAAAACATGCAATCTGCTTCAAGTGAAAACAAATCAAGTGATTCTCAGCTTTTACACTATTTTCAATATTTTAATAAACAAACTAAATTAGATGCCTTTCTCATTGCTAGTGAGTATGTAGACTCCATAATGAGATCCAGACAAGGGGGGATTCTTAATATTAAAAAAATTATACCACCTTGTTGAAGAGCCAGCACCGCCTCTCTTAAGAAGATGCTAGAATTCTCTAGCATTGAGCTTAAGCACTTGTGCTAGATCATTCTAGCACTTGTCTAAGTCAATTAGTAACCAACTTAGAGCCCTATAAATAGTACCTTTGGTCCTTTGTGTTATGTGTGTCCAAGTGTGGGACAAAAAATTAAATGTGTTTAAGTGAGTGTCCAAAGAGTTCCAAAGAAGTAATATAGTGAGCGTGGGTTAGGGTGTGAGAAGTATAGTGTGTTGTGATCGTGTAAAGAGAGTCTGTAAGTCTTGTTTTAAATCCAAGTAGTGTTTGGTGTAATTTCTTTTTATCATAATAAAAGTAATTATATTATTTTCACCACATGTCGTTCTGTCCAACAAGTGGTATCATAGCAGATGTTGGCCGTCTGAATTACGAGGGGTTCATTTGCGAATCAGTTGTTGAGCTTCTTGCATATTTCATGTGCGATTTATTACTGCGGAGCTTGTTTTTGGAAATCAAGCTTGCTTAAGTTTAGTTGAGCCACGATTGGTGACCTTTAAGTGATCAGAAGCTGAACATACAAAATTACAACACATGGTCGTTGTATATGGAGTCGTATCTCCATGGCCAAGACTTGTGGGAGACTGTGAGTGGTGGTGATACTATACCACCAGAAGATCCTGCAGCTCTAAAGAAATGGAAGATAAGAGTTGGCAATGCAATGTTTACCATCAGGATCATAATCAAGGAAGAAATGTTAGAGCACATCAGAAAAGCAAACACACCCAAGGACGCGTGGGATACCTTTGTTGCATTGTCTCAAAAAATAATGATGAAAAGCTAATATTTTACTAAGGTAAAGTCTCTCTGTTGTGAAATCTCTACTTTAGTCTCTTTTGTCGGCATGTATGATTCAAGCATTGGAAGAATAATCATTCATGGATTGAGGAAAGAGTATAGAAGTTTTATTACTGCTATCTAAGGTTGGTCAACCTAACCATCACTTGTGGAGTTAGAAAATTCACTAGCTGATCAGGAAGTATTAGCTAAGGAAATTTCTATAGCCTCATCCAAGAATGAGGATGAAGCACTCTTTAGCAATAATAGCAAAGGTCAGACCATAAAATATACTCATAGAAGAATGAGAAAGATGGTGACCAAGATAGTCGACATGAAATTCCTCAACAAGAGGGAGCATAGAAGAAAGACAACATGAGTGGTCAACCTCAACAATATAGAATATGATGGAAAATGCTATAATTGTGGAAATAAGGGCCATACGGCTAAACACTGCTGGTTGAAAAGAAAACAACAGAGAGCAATGCAGTCATGTCACGTGCCGGGCCGACGAGCGATGGGGAATGCTACATTGAAGCCTCTTTCGCTGTAGTGGAAGAAGAAGTAGCTCTGACCATTACTGTTCCTGGATCGATCGACTATGACAATGATTGGATAGTCGACTATGGATGCTCAAATAATATGACAGAAGACAAAGAGAAGCTACAGAGCATGATCAAGTATAAATGAGTTCATGTCGTGGTCACAACTAATAATTCAAGATTGTTGATCGCCTATATCGGTAAAATAATAATCGTGGCACGATTTAGTTCAGATAAAGTACCACTCAAGGATGTCTATCATGTACCTGGAAGGAAGAAAATTATGCTATCAATGACGCAACTTACGGATTCAAGTAACTACGTTGTATTCGGTTCCCACAATGTTAAGGTATCTCAAGACCTCAAGATCTTTGGAAAACCAATGATGGAGGAATGACATTTAGAGTTTGTCTACATAATGTCAGCAAAATTAGCTTATGTGACAAGACTAGGAAGAATGAAATAGTAGATTTATGGCATGCAAGGTTACGCCATGTGAGGTATTATAAACTTAATGTAATGATGAAGAAGTTTATGTTGAAAGGTCTTCCTTAACAAGATGTTAGAATAAAAATTGTTTGTACCGGTTGTCAATACGTTAAGGCGCATCAATTACCGTATGAAGACTCAAAGTTTAGAGCTAAGGCACCATTGGCACTTATCCATTCTAACGTATTTGGGCGAGTCAAACAACCATCAATCAGTGGGATGCGGTACATGGTTACATTCATTGACGACTTCTCATGATACGTATGTGTTTTCTTTATGAAAGAAAAATATGAAACGTTCTCAAAGTTTATGGAATTTAAAGAACTGGCAGCAGTAGAAGTTGGCAAGAAGATTCAATGTTTGCGAACATATAATCGCGGTGAATACACATCAGATGAATTTTCACAGTACCTATGAAAATGTCGCATATACCACCAATATACATATACATACATAAATACACCACAATAGAATGGAGTAGCTGAGAGGAAGATTCGTCATTTAGAAGAGACTTGTCGAAGACTGATACATGCAAAGAATGTGCCAGGAAGATTTGGGCAAAATATATGAGGATAGTTGCTCATATGATAAACAGACTTCACCAGCCCAAGTTAGGGTTTGTTTCACCCTTTAGAAACTGTGGGGTTGTAAACCTGCAGTTAGTCACCTCCGCATCTTTTGTTGTGTGTGCTACGTGTCCTTGACAAGTCATCCATGTAACGAGTTTGATAAAAATGCAATTCGATGTATTTTTGTAGGATATGATAGCCAAAGGAAAGGGTGGAAATGTTGTGACCCTACAAATGGAAAGTGTTATACATTAAGGAATATGGTGTTCGATGAAGCTTCCTCATGGTGGTCATCGCAGAAGGAAGAGTTACCTGACTCAAAGGAAATGGAAGATAATTTGCAAAAGAAGATGGGGAGTAAGTTATTGAGATACAATCGACTTGAGAAATGGCTGAAGAAGAACAAAGGAAAAAGATAGTATTGAGGACGAAACAACATAGAGTCCTTGGTAAATAGGAGTGTATCGAAGAGCAGTAGATGATGTGAGTGATAGGCAGCCAGAAGTAGTAAGTCCAGAGCTTTGAAGATTAACAAGAATACGAAAACTGAATCCCAAGTATGTAAATGTCGCGGTAGCTGAAGAAGAAAGCTTCAGAGAACCAAATACATATGAAGAGGCATCTCAGAACACCAAGTGGTTAGAAGCCATGGAAGAAGAGATAAACGCTCTAGAAAAGAATCAAACTTGGGAGTTGGTGCCAAAGCCAAGGGAAGTGAAACTCATATCATGCAACTGGGATTACAAGGTGAAAACTCGCCAGATGAAATGATTGAGACATATAAGGCTTGACTAGTAGCTCGAGGATTCTTTCAATAATGTAGGATAGATTAAGTGAGACATTTAGCCTAGTTGCCAAGATCATGAAAGTTCAGGTCCTGTTAGCACTCATAGCAAGCAAAGACTGGAGACTATGGCAGATGGATGTGAAGAATGCCTTTCTTCATGGAGAACTAGATCAGGAAATATATATGGTCCAACCAACGGGGTTCGAGGATAAAGCTCATCCAGATTATGTTTGTAAATAGTGAAAGGCGCTCTATGGATTGAAGTAGGTCCCAAGAGTATGGTATGGTAAGATTGTTTAGTTCTTAATGGAGAGTGGATATGTTATGGAACATGCAGATTCAAGCTTATTTGCAAGGTAAAAGAAGCAAAGATCGCAATTGTGCTGGTATACGTGGATGATCTCATCATCATAGGCAATGATGAATTAGAAATTTGTCAAACAAAGGAATCTGTCAGTTCACTTTCAAATGAAGGATCTTGGAGAATTGAAACACTTCCTTGGATTAGAAGTTGATCGAACTAAGGAAGGTTTATTTCTCGGCGAGCAAAAGTACGCAAAGTACTTATTAAAAAGGTTCAGAATGGTCGAGTGCAAGCCCATCTCAACACCTATGGAAGTTAATGCCAAGTTGTGTGCTCATAAAGGCAATGATTTACAAGATGGGGCTATGTATCGACAACTAGTTCATAGCTGATTTACCTAACATTAACTAGACCAGATATCTCATATGCAGTTGGTGTAGCAAGTCGATTTATGCAACATCCTAAGAAACATCATTTGGAAGCAGTATGGCGAATATTTTGGTATGTTAGAGATACCACTAACTATGGTCTCTTACATAAGAAGCGTGACGAGTTTAAGATAGGTGGATATTGCCATGTTGATTATGCTGGAGATCATGATACCTGTCGATCAACAACTGGATATGTGTTCAAGCTTGGATCTGGAGTTGTATCTTGGTGTAGCAAAAGGCAACCAACTGTGTCATTGTCAACCACAGAAGCAGAGTATAGAACAATAATAATGGCAGCTTAGGAGAGGTATGTGGCTAATACAACTGATGAAGGACTTATATCAGGTTACAGATTATGCTGTGCCACTTTATTGTGATAATCAGTATTCGGTTGGACTAGCAAACAATCCAGTTTTCCATGCCCAAACGAAGAATGTGGAGGTATATTATCATTTTCTAAGAGAAAAAGTACTAAAAGAGGAACTGGAAATGCACCAAGTGAAGAGCGAAGATCAAATAGCAGACTTGTTTACAAAAGGACTCAACACTATGAGGTTTCAGAATTTAGGAGAACAACTAAGCATCATAAAGAAAAAAAATTAGTCAGTACTGAGGGGGATAATTGAAGAGGCAGCACCGCATCTCTTAAGAAGATGCTAGAATTCTCTAGCATTGGGCTTAAGCCCATGTGCTAGATCTTTCTATCACTTGTCTAAGTCGGTTAGTAACCGACTTAGATCCCTATAAATAGGACCTTTGGTCCTTTGTGTTGTGTGTGTCCATGTGTGGGACAAAAAAAAGTGTGTGTTTAAATGAGTGTCCAAAGAGTTCCAAAGAAGTAATATAGTGAGTGTGGGTTAAAGTGTGAAGAGTGTAGTGTGTTGTGGTCGTGTAAAGAAAGCAAGTAAGTCTTGGTATTAAATCAAAGTAGTGTTTGGTGTAATTTCTCTTTGTCATAATAAAAGTAATTACATTATTTTCACCACGTGTCGTTCTGTCCAACACTCACTACAAGAAATATAGCATTCAACAGGAATAAAATACAAGAGTTTCAGTCTTCTCTTGTTAAAAAAAAGAAACAACAAGAGAATTAAAAATCAATTTTATTCATGTCGAAAATAAAAAAGAAGTGAGAGGGGCAAAATAGAAGCGGGACACACTTAAGCAAAAATTGGACCCACAGCTCAAAATCATTTCGTACTTTCAAGCTCTCTTAGGGGGGGCGCTCGATTTTCTTCTTTAGACATTCTCTCAAGCTCTCTCAGAGGGGCTCAATTTTCTTCTCCATTTTCATAGAAGCTCTGAAAGTCGTTGCTTCTCTCTGAATTGGACCTTCGAAATCGTTGCTTCTTTCTTGGCACAGAGAACCTCGATACAACTTCTCCCTCTCAGACGACCTAGGGCCAGACTTCGACGGAGGTTCTCTCTCTCAGACGACCTAGGGCTCGAAGATTCTTACTTATTAGCTTCTCTCTCACACTCTCATTCAAAGACAGAGGAACTAAAGTTTCATTGATTTTCAGGTTTGATTCTATAGTCTCCTTCACTTCTGACTTTTAAGTCTTTGTATGTCATCCTTTCTCCATGGCGTCTCTAAAATATTGTATTATACTTCTTCCTGGAGGCCAAAAGTTTCTCCATTGTTCCCTATGATTGTTTTGTGTGGTTATCTGATTTTCCCCTCCAATTTTTTGGGTTTTGATTTTATGTTTTATTTGAGGTGATCGGTTCTTAAAATCTTTGATTAAATTTCTTCTGGTGGTTGTACTTTCTTGTCTTAGTTTTTACTATTTTGATTTTCTCATCGATTTTTAGAAGTTTCTATACCGGTTGGAATCATTTTGTTTTAGATAAACTGTTTGTTAATTCATTAGATTGAGATGAGAATGACTACATGTCTGCATGTGTTTTCTTACAGTTTACTCGACTGAGCTTTGGCCAACTTAATTCAGACTTAGATTGTGATGTATATGTTGCTCTTGTTTTTTGTCTTTATTATGATTTACGAATAGGAACAACGAGCATTAATTCATTCATTGATTAGATAATATAATAATCATCATAGAATAATATTATATCCCATTGGGGGTATTATTTAACTATAAGAATATATCAAATAGAATATCTGAATAAATATTAGCAAAGCCCTGGATAATAATTAACCTATATTATATATACCCTTATATAAAATAATATCATGCGATTCACGTGGTGTGGCTCTGCTTGTTGATAGAATTAAAAAAAAAAACAAAACTCGTTAGATTAGACTCAATTAAATATGATCTTTTATATAGAATCTGAACCAAGAAACATGATTCATGAGTTTTGTGTACGCATTACTTTAGCACTTCTACTTGTCCACCCTATAAGACCCAATTGTAAGTAAGTGCCCAAAACAATCCATCTTTGTCATCCATCTCTCTCTCTCTCTGTCACTGAGAATAATGGTGGAAGTTAGTTGCTTCACAACATTAGTTTCTGTTTCGATATGTGCAATCCTCAAGTTCATATTCAACCATCTCACTAAACAAAACACCAAAACCATAAACTTCCACCAGGAATGATATTAGATATCAAGTGACAATTAGAACCATTAGAGGTTTGACATGTTTTATTTAGTGCATACAACTACTAACTAAATGTATGCAATTAATACGTTTCTTATATTCATAATTGCAGTTTCCATGATGGATAAAGATTGGGTGCATTGTAAGAGGTAATGAAAATTAATTCTCATGCTAGTTCAATCTTAGTATTGAAAAAGATAGTTTAAGTACTTAGATTTTACTTTTGAATTAATAGAGCTTCGGACGAGAAAGATTTCATCAAGGAGAAAACAAGTGCAAGATTTCATCAAAGAGAAAACAAGTGCAAGATTAAAGGTAAGTACCATAAGTATTATTTAAAATTTCATCAGGACTGTGTTTGATATTGAATGTTTGTTAAAGTGTAGGCTACAAGTGATACGTTCAAGAGTATGAAAAAAACCCAAATCCATCATACTTGTAGCCGTAAAGGATATGCCTCATGAATTGGTAACATGTTTGTAAATTTTTTCTATTGAAATTGTTAATTTCTACTTGTAGTACTTAAACATTTTTTCTTTTGTTTGGAAAAAGAGTAATCCTAATCCAAGCTCCATAACGAGAGTTGATGCTTGGATTGAAGCACATAAGAGAAAAATGGTGAACCAGCAAGTGCAGAAGCTGCTGAAACTATTGTATGTACATTTTTATATGTGAATGGTTGGGTAGGTTTCATATATTTGATGCTTTAACATTGAGTTTTCGTTATTTTAGCATAAACTGAAAGAAGTTTAGACTAAGCATTGTGAATCTGTAACACAAAATTTGAATGATGAAAGTAAAGTTTTTGGCAAAGAAAGACAAGGACGTGTGAGAGGTCTTGGCACATGGATTATACCTACAACATTTAGTTTTTTACCACAATCAGATTCTAAGATGAAGAGGTTAGAAGATACGTGTGAGAAGGTGCAGGAAGAATTGAGGGAGATGAAGTCTATGATCATCAACTTTTTCAAAAATCAGAATCAGGTAATCAAAAGAAATTTGATATCATTACTGATATAATTCCTTAACTAGTGCTTGTTTATTATTTATCAGTGTCATGTGGGCCATCAAAGTGATTCACAATCAAATTCAGCTATACCTTCTCTCGTGGTAAGGTTTTTTTAACAATAATTATAACTCGTGGTTATTTGTGTTTTTTATTTTTTATGATTATACTTGTTTTATTGATTTATTGATAGAGTGTCGATACTCATAAACCAACACACTTGAGTAAATGTAAATTGTTGGATTGGATTGGTTCGGGGAAGTAGTCGCTGAAGGACGATGGTCATTAAATGAGCCTACATATCTTGTTCATTACGTTCCCCTCAGACCTAACGCTGTGAGAATATGGGTTGATGTGCCAAAGAACTCGAAGCTTTTTTATGGAGAACAAATTCTTATATGCTCGCATTGAAGATGCTTTAGGATATTCAATTGCATGGCCGGCTGAAAAAGTTTATTATGGTCAGATTTAATCATTTTTCTTAATTCTATTTGTTAATCTGTTAATCTGGACATTATTATTTATGGTTAGATTTGTATCTGGAGGTATTTTTATCATTTAGTACTAATGGTTTTGCCGCTGAATTTTCTGATATTTGCCTAAGCCATAGTTGTGCTAGTGTTTAATTAAGGGAATGCCGGAACTAGAAGTGTAAGCTTATTTGCAGGACTGTTTGTATTTGATTACGCATGATTTGAGGTTTAAGAGGCTGAATTTTATCATTTTACAATTATTAATTGAAATTGAGTTTGTTTGAGGCCGAATTTTGTCAAGTTATGCATACTAGAGTCGGTTGGTAGAAAAACTGTTATTTTTGATATTGCTAACACATGTTTTAAAGTTTGAGAATATTCTTTGAACGTGGGGAGGGTATGGGTAGGGGAGGGGGACGGTTAGAGGATGAATTATGTTTGGTTATGCATGCTTTGAGATTTAAGAGACTCAATTTTATCATTTTACCATTATTAATTGAAATTGACTTTGTTTGAGGCTGAATTTTGTCAAGTTATGCATACTAGAGTCGGTTGGTAGGAAAACTATTATTTTCGATGTTGGTAACACATGTTTTAAAGTTCAAGAATATTCTTTGAACGTGGGGTGGGTATGGGTAAGGGAAGGGGTTGTTAGAGGATAAATTATGTTTGGTTATGGATGCTTTGAGGTTTAAGAGACTGAAGTTTTTTATTTTATCATTATTAATTAAAATTGAATTTGTTTGAGGCCGAATTTCGTCAAGTTATGCATCTTAGATTCGGTTGGTAGAAAAGTTATTATTTTCGATGTTGCTAACATGCTTTGAGGTTTAATAATACTCTTTAAGGGTGGGTGGGTAGGGGAGCAATGTGAAATTATCTTAAAGTTACTATCTTATTCTTAAAAAAAATTACCTACAATCCCTTGAAGGTTTAATAATACTCTTTAAGGGTGGGATATGGGTAGGGGAGCAATGTGAAATTATCTTAAAGTTACTATCTTATTCTTAAAAAAAATTACCTACAATCCCTTGAAGGATTTTCAACATGACATCAAATTTTGAAGAGTAAAGCAGTGAAACTTTGAAATTATTACATAGATTTTCAACATGGCATCAAATTTTAAAGTGTTAAACAGTGAAACTTTGAAATTATTTTATAACGTCTGTGAAACTTTTAGATGTTTTGTTTTATGAATAGCATGTTGTATTAGTAGACTAAGTAGTAATACCTTTAGATGATAATTATGGATGATACTTATGGATAATATTTTATAAAAATTAAATGATGTTTGAATGTCTTTTAGCTTAGTAATGTATTAATTTTGAATGTTTAAATAGGTACGTAAACAAGTGCATATAAATTGATTGTAAAAAAATAGCATTTATAAAATGCCAACAAAATCTATTTATAAGAGGCATAATTTATAACAAAAAACTATATCAATATGATTCAAAAAACCATATGATATCTGATTTAATAGGATACAAAAATACCTGTGAATATTAATTTATAATAATTAAAAAAACCTGTTAAATAAAAGTAATGGGAGTCATAAAACCTCATTAAACAACGTTCTACTGGAGACCAAAATTCCTGTAAAAAGCGAGATACCACAGGGGTCTTCATAGGAGGTGTTGCGCCTCGTGAAAAATGAAGACTTTTAATATGAGGGGCTGTCACAGGCGTTGTATGATCCTTGTGGATTACTTTTCATGGGGATATCCGCCTCTTGTAGAATTTCATATTTCTTGTAGTGACTTGTGTGCACGACGCATCTCCCTGTCAGTTTCATATTCAACCAAAGCATAGCCACGTGAAGCACAAGTCACTGTAAGATATAAAACCATCTTTTAAAGTAAATGCAATATTTCCTCATTTCTATCTAACAATAAGGGGAATGAACCCAAAAATAAAGTAAGACTATAGTCTAGGGCAAACAAAATTCAAGAAATCGGTTTTCTATGCTGTAGGCAACTTGGAACTTGGAACGCATCTATAAGCACCAAATATAGTAACAGTCAAAAGAAACATAGGAGAAGAAATGAGGGTATCACCAATGTGCCTAAAAAAGAGAGTTCTTAACTCGACCATACTTGCTCATAGCCTGAAAGATAAAAGGGTCACGACATAAGAACTCGCACTTATCGTCCACGTGAAAAGTGATGAAGGCCAAGGCAGTTGTAGCACCTTCGTCAAAGCTCATCCCATCGCCAAAGACACTACTTTCCTTCAAGATCCCAATGATTTTATCCTCTCTTGAGACTTCTAGAGAGTGAGAGAGAGAGAGAGAGAGAAAGAGAGAGATTTTATCATCTCTCGAGATTGCTTGAGAGAGAGAGAAAAAGACGATGTACCTAGCTTTGACCTTTGAGAGAGACTGAGAGTGGACAAGGACTGAGGGGAGAGAGATGAAGTAGTTGAAGAAGAGAATGACAATTAGAAAAGTTCAACCGTGTTTTCAAGTGAATTTCATTTAGAATGAATTTCAACCGCATTTAGGTGATGGTTTTGGTGGATGACACATTGGAGTTAGCGCCCAATGTCTTTCCCTTTGCATGCCCCTATAGTTCAATGCTATAAAGACTATAATTGTTGTAGTGTTATGATTTCGCACTTAGATATCCTCCGAATGATAGTATATCTAGAGTTTTAAATCTTGGTTGGGACAAGTGTAAGGTCATTAAATATTTTATTTCCTAAGAAGCTAATCACATTTTGCATTTCTCTGTCTCCATTCACGTGAACTCAAATTCATGTTGGTGGTTTTTATCGGGTTTATAGTGTTAAATCTAGATACCACCATAACAAGAAAAGTCATCCTTAGTGATGAAACTTTAAAATTTTTTTGCCACTAAAAGTTGCTTTTCGCGACAAAATTATAATTTGGTGGCTAAAAGTCATGTTTTTAGCGATGAAATTTATTCTCGTCGACAAAAGACTAACCTGCCATAAAAAATTGTATTCACGCCAAAGTATTGAGGGCTTTTGCCGATAAAATTAAAATTTCATGGGTAAAAGCTTTATTTTTATCGACAAATTTAAATTCATCCGTAAAAACATAAATTTGTAGGGCTCTTACCAACGAAAGAAAAGTCATTAGGAAAGAATGAGGTTTTAGCGGCGGATATTTTTTATCATCGCTAAAAGTTGTTTTACCCTATTAAAACGACATAGTTTTTAACAAGGTACCAGCTCAAAAACAAAAAGAGGAAAGAAAACCCTATCATTCCCACAGCTCCTCACCCTGTGACAGAGAGCCATCCATCCTCCCCTGCATGAAAGAGCTTCTCCATTTGACACTAATTGTCACCGAGCTCACTATCGTATCCGTTCGTGTAGGTAAGCAAACCTCCTTTCTCTCTCTCGCTCGATGCTGCTCTGTTTGTCACTGAGATCTTCATTGTTTTTCTCTTCTCTGCCAAGGACCCTTATTTCTATATTCTACAATGCTAGGCGTATGTAATTGTGTGTATTGTTGTGGGAAATAGCTATTTGTTTGGGGATGTAAAAACGAAATGCAGGATTAATGAAGGATGGGTTTTTGGGGTTTAAAAACAAAATGCAGGACTAATAGGCTAAAAAGACCCAAGTTAAAAGAAGAATAAAACAATTTAGTTTTTATTACTTATTTAGTTGGCAAATAGTTTCTATTTGAGAGGTCGGTGTTGAAAATAATGGGTTATTTTTAACAACTATAATAGAAAAAAAATTATTAGGAGAAAAATACATAGGACCTCGATGATCTCATCTAACTTCTCTTTGGCATATGCATGTAGCAGAGTGATAAAGGATGGTAGTTGTAGAGTCTGGTCCCTCAAATTCTTATTTTATTTACATATAAGAAACTAGTATGGAACTGTAAGAAGATTTTACCATTTCCTTTTTTATGTTTGTAAATTTTTTAGCTAGTTTGTAAATTTTTTTTACTCAGTTTGCTCTGTTAATTGCTTAGTTTCTGTTTTTGCAATACAAATTTTAATAGTTCTGTTGCAACTGGTTGACCAATGGCACCTAAAACTTGCTTTGGTATCTCTTTTCTGATTTAATGACTTATACTTGGTACTTCTCCTCCCTTTTAGAGATCTCATACCTGGTACTTCTCTTTTCCTAAGATCTGTAGATCTTGGGCATACAATTTATGTTTCCACCATTTTTGCTTTCTGGAAGCACATAACGACTTACATATACTTCTATGATTGCTGTTATATGTCTACTTAATCAAAATCTTGGGCATGCAAGTGAAGATGACTACTCATTACTAGTTCAGTAGTTCTGTATAATTAGTTGCTTGGCTGGGGATAAATTGTTGATCCATTTCATATGTTTACTAGTCCAATTTTCATTTTGAGTATCCTTATTTGGGTTTTTATTTACTGAGTTGTCAACCAAGGGAGAAACAATAAACAGGTGGCTATTAAGGAGCAAGATGTTTTTGAATGAGATTCTTGAAACCATGATCGTGGAATTTGGTTTCCTTCATATGTGTCGCCATTTAGGGGTGATTGTGATTTTGTGGAGGTAAATAAGTTCTAATTTTTCAAGAAAAATAAAAAATTGAAGACTTGGTGTGGGTTTGTTAGAAGGAATTGCTTGCTAAGAACTTCATACTGGGTTTGGTTAGAAGGAATTGCTTGCTAAGAACTTCATACTGATGTTTTTGAATATACAGCTTTATCTATGTTTAATGTAGCTATTCCTTCATGAATTGGTGATGACTCTATTTAAAGATGGAGAAATGTTTATACTTTTTGAGTAATTGTATAATATTTATAGTTAAAGACCTCATGTGTTTTCTACTGCTTTTACGATGATCCTGTGATAGCACGATGAAATCCATTTGAGGGGACATCCCAGGATGATTGGGATTGGTTGTGCACACTTTTGGAGGATGAAAAGTTTGTGGTAATTCTGATGTTAAGAACTTATATGATGCTAAGAACTTATTTGATTATTTAATTTCTTAAACTCATAAATTACAGGTGCACTCTATCACCGATGCTAAAAATCATAAAACACTTCCATATAATGATAATGGAGGAAGTCTATCATTTCTCGACTACCAATATCGTCAGGTGAGATAAAATTTATTTTTACTTTGGTTTAGTCATGTATATAGTATTATGACTAATGTCTCAAATCTGACTGCATTTGAATAGGAAGTTGCAAATGGGGAAGCACCTAGTGTTGTTTAAATATTTCACGACATGCACTTCACGACTTATAAAGGTTGGCAGAATGAACGAGGCTCGAGAAAGATATGTAATTATTAGACTAATATGTTATGAATTTGTTATATGCTAAGAATTTGTGTCATTATTATATGTTCTGAATTTGTGATTAAAGATGAAATCAGTATTGCAGCGGATATTTTTCTGGTGAGTTTTCTTTATAATGAAATTAAGTTCAATAATATTAAGCATTAAATTTTTTCTATGCATATACTGAATTTGTTGGTTTTCTAGTGAGTTTCCTTGAGACCCCCCCCCCCCCCAACGTTTGGTTCTTAGATTGGATCAATAATGGAATCTTTCCTATTTAGAAAATGTAATTTAATATTTTGATTATGTCATAAGAACTTTTTTATATGGATACTCTTTTTTTCTCTGAATATACTGAATTTGTGGGTTTTATAGATGAGTTTCCTTGAGGTGCTCCCCACCAACACCTAATTATGTTGAATTTTTTGACTGAAACATAGATTGAAGTATGAAAAAAAGAATATAAACCAGAAATTTGTAAATTCAGTGAGAATCTTTTTTATAGGCTTACAGACTCATTCTAGTGAGGATATTTCCTAAGTCTATTTGATTTGATCTTATCACCATCTTAGTTTGTTACATCTAGAATATTATTTTTAATATGTGTTCCCTTGTTTTAATATGAGAATTGTGTAGTGTTATTAATTTGAAAATATTTTCTTCTTTCACTCCTATAGAATGAAATAGTTATGATTAGCTAGAGGTCATGGATGATAAGAGTTTTTAATTAATGGATGAGTAGGAAGAAAATGGAAGGAGTTGGAAATTGGGCTTTTCATATTTTTGTCATACATGTTATGGCTCTTGGAAATTGGGCTTTTCATATTTTTGTCATACATGTTATGGCTCTTTCTTTTTACTTCCGATGCTTTCTAGGTTTTTCCAAGTTTACACAATGTATATATATAGCTAACAATTATTTTACAGGAGCGCATGTGTTCGTTACGGGATGAGCCTGTCGTTGAGGGTACCCAACCTCGCACTGATGAAGAAATAACAGAGGAGGTCCATGTGAGAAATAGAGATCTTAGACATGGAGCACCACCTACATCGTTATCCCCAAAGCATTCGAAAAGCAAGGAGAAAACTTTACAGTCAGAATTGTCCACCATTCGGAGCACACTAGGCAACTTATTGGAGTAGGCTCTTAGTAATGGTTTAGTCCTCCTCCTCCTCACGACAACTCATCTACTTGAACAATTATGGTTTTTGAAGTTTCTCTTGAACAACTTTAACTATGAGAAACTTCAAAACCCATATTTTAAAATCTTTTTTTGAAGCTTCTTGAAAGTTTGCTTATGTTTAGAAGCTTTTTTAGGTAATTAATGTGAAGTTTATGCATAATCTAAACATGATAATGATAATATGTACTTATTTATCTATGTATGTTATTGTTTTCTCGTTTCTTTTTTGTCTAAAACTTGGTCTTGAAAAATTGTGACCAAAGTTCTAATTGGTTTAAGATTTTCACTAACTAAAACATAGAAAAATATAAAAACAAAATAAAAATAGTTTACATTTTTAGTGACCAAAAGCATATTCTTCACCAGAAACTACAGCGAGGAAAACCAAATTTGTGGCAAATATTTTTAGCGATGAAAATAAAATTTGTCGCCCTAGACAAGAGAGGCAAATAAGATTCAACGACAAATCAAATAAATTTGTCATCAACACTTTTCGTGACAAAAAGAATTTTTGTCGCCATCGACAACGACGACAAACAAAACTTTCATCGGTAAACCTACAACAAAAAAAAAATTTGGTGCCGAAAGGTTTCCCGACAAAATATGATATTCGTCGAGAAAGGGTACCGTCACGCACTTTTGGCGGTGACCCTCGCGGCGAAATTTTATACCTTTAGTGATGAAAATTTTTGTAGCTACAAGTCATATTCTTGTAGTGCACATTGCAAAATCATAAAATCTAGAGTTGAAACTTCTTCGTCTAATCGTGCTTCTTCTCGTAGAGCTCCTAAGCTTTGTTTGGAAATTAGACGTCCCCGACAAAATCAAACACTTTATTTGGAAATGCTTACACAATTTTGTGGCGACCAAGACTATTCTCCTATGCAAATACATTAAGGTTGATTCTCCCCTCACTACACAATTTTGTGCTTTTATAGCACTGAATTATATTATTTTGATATAAAGTCCTATAAAAGATCAATTAGAGAACACGCGCGCACAGGGAAAATGTTTTTCCCAAATTTATCCCGCCTAAATGAAATTCTAATTGAAATTATGTGCATCTTCACGACATCACTCTGCTCTTAGCTTTACTCTTCGGGACAATATCTCTCCACTCTCAACAATTTCTCTCTCTCTTTCTCTCAATCTCTTGACGGTACCATCTCTAGCTCTTTCTCTCTCATAGCTATATCTCTCTCTTAAATATCTTTTCCCATTTCATTCCTCTCTTCCTGTGTGTGCCCTAGCATATTCGTCATCTTCAGCCTAATGCCGTAAAGCCTCGTTACGAATGTTTTTCATCTCCCATGGTGAGTCATTCGGTCTTTGGGAAGCTCTAAGCAAGCTCTTCATTTTCTGCTCTCATGCCCTTCATTGGCTTTGGATATTAGCTTATTTCCCCCAAGATACGCATTTCCCTCCCTCTCTCTCATGGACTGGTTTGTTTTCTCTCATTTGAGTTGGTGTTACGACTCGAAGAATAGTTTGGTTATTGAGTAGGTAGTTTCAATCGGTGAAGGGTGTTGTTTCGGCATAGCTGCATCCACTATGCCCCAACTCCTCCTCCCTCCAAAAGGCTAAGCTCTCTTAAAATTTTCTTTAAATTTACTAATAATTTCTCCTTTTGGCACTGTACATTTTATTGCATTTCATCCTTCACTTCGTCTGTGAATGGCATTCAACATGTCTTTTCTTTCTCGCTTTCTTGGTTTGTGTATTCATTGTCTTTACAGTTTGTTTCTCAAGTTAGAAAACCCTAGGGACCAAGAGATGTGGAAAATATATTCTTGGGCTTTTGTATAATATTTCATTTAGGAGTACTTGCACCAGTTAGAAGATCGTGTTTAGCTTATGTAATTCCAATTTTCGTACATGTTTAGTCAATGCACGTTGTTCTTTAAGGTCGTTGCAAAGGATTTTTTTCGGTATGAAAAACTTTCTACAAATGAATGATAAAGATAATAATTCAGAGAAAGAGTGAGAGAATGAAGGCGCCAAGATTTACATGGAAACCTCTTAAAAAGAAGAAAAACCACGAGAAAACTATTGATATTCACTTGTGTAAAGTGTAAATGATTTTACATAGTTGATGATGAGAGAATAGGGAAAAAGCCATGCACTTAGTAAATTCTTGCTTAAGTTGCCTCTCCTTTTCTCCATCCCCCTTTCTTTTCTTACATGAGCATGTACTTATAGGACTTACAATAATAATAATAATAATAATAAAGGGGGATAATCACACCCTCTATGTTTTCGACTGATGAGATTTTTTTTAGGAAGCCTCCCATATCGATGGGATTACTTTCAGGCCGAGGCTTTTTTACTTTGTTCATTCCTTTCAACTGTTCGCTCTTAGTCTGTTAGCCACTCAATCAGTCATAGCCACTTGATGGTTCTTCGTGGCTCGGCCCAATCAATCACAGCCACTTGGTGGTCTGTTAACTTGTCTCGTCTGAATCACTTTGCCACCTAATTAGTCATTGCCACATGGTAAGCATTCTAGATTCCTTTCGTCCATTCTCGTTCTTCTTCTAATCCTTCATTTCTCGTTCTTTTACAGTTCATTGAGTGCCTTGCTAATTCAGGGTAGTTCTCTAAGTCTCAGGTTCCTTTTCCCATTCTAGAAGCGCGGCTCCTCCGTCAGTCTTTTCCTGTTCTCGAAGGTGTGGGTCGTTCTTCGTTTGTTTACTAGTTTCTCGTGACATCAGTCCTCCCTCTTGTTTCTGCTTTTCTGCCGCTTTCCTCTAGACCTTTGGTTGGCCCTCCCTGTCCATGTGGCAGTGGATATTTTTTACCTGGTCTTTGGCCTCCATTACACTCAACAGAATTTTATTTGTTGAGGTGTAATGATTTGTCCTTTCCTATCCTGATGTACTTTTAAAAATGCGACGTGATTTTCCCAAACAATTTTTTTGGTTGTTCACTGTCAGTGATGGTTTCTCCTTTTCTTTCTGCTGTTAGGTTCTTCTATTTCCATTTACAAATGTTTTGCATTTATCGACTGACTTTTTTGCCAGCTCGCTGTCGATGATGATTACTTTCCCTTCATTCATTGTAATGTATTTCCGTTCTTTCTACTACGGGTTTAATGATAGAGTTTTTCATGTTTTCATCACTATGGGCTCATTAGCGAGGTTTACTCATTTTTTTCAATATGAGTTCATTGATAGAGTTTCTCCCGTTTCTTCATTTTTCTTTTCCTTCTCTCGTGTGTTAAGATCTATGAAAAAATATTTGTACAAGAACAATAATATAATAATTTATTGAAATAAGTAAGGAATGAGTGTATCGTTTCATAATTTCATCACAAGGATCTGAGTTTAATGCCCCCACATTCATTGGCAGAATTTTTCTTGTTTCCCTCGCTACAGACTCATTGGTACAACTTCTCTGTTTCGTTTGTTTGGGCTCATCGACCGCGTTTCTACCATATTCCTTTTTTCTTTTCTCGTTTTGTATTTCTACTTCGATCAATGAGAATCACTTTGTAATTTTTTTCTTCTGTTGAACTCTCATTTTTGTTATGAACTTCTCGTTTTTAAGGACTCAAGTTCAAATAAAGAACCATGACCCAGTTCTCACTCTGAAAGAACAACTTACGATTTGCTCATTCTCAAGGACTTCGGTTCGAACAAATAACCGTGACCCCTCCTTTTCTTTCTGAGAGGACTTAGGTTCAAATAAAGAACCATGACCCCGTTTTGGCCTTTAGTTTCAGGATCATCCGTTGAGTTGTTTTCAAGAAATATTTCATCTTTGTTTTCTTCAGTTGTGTCCGTTATGAATTATTTGAACATCATCTGATCCGTTAGATAAGGATATTTCTGTTTTGAAGTTTTTGATTTTCTTCTGAGAACAATGTCCGTAGACATTTCCAAGGACTTAGGCTCCTTCCATGGAACCATGGCCCCATTTTGTTTTTCTTCTGAGAACGGCGTACGTAGACACTCCCAAAGACTTAGGCTCCTTTAGTAGAACCGTGCTCCCTTTTTAATTTCCTTCTGAGAGTAGGACTTATGAATTGTCACTTCTCAAGGACTTACGCCTTTAGTTCATTCTGAGAGTAAGACTTATAAATTACCCATTCTTAAGGACATACGCTTTTAGTTCATTCTGAAAGTATGACTTATCACTTGCCCCTCCCAAGAACTTACTCCATTAGTTCCATTGTTGAAGAAGAGAAAAAGTTGACAACCTGCACGTTATCATACCATAAGTTTTGATTGAAAGCTCCAAATAAAATTCTGTGAAATTCTTTCGAGAAGTTGATTTCCACATTTCCGATGATATATAATTCGTTATGTATTTGGCTTTCTATTGACGCAGTATAATTTCCAAAATTGTTTGTTCTATATAATTTGTCTTCCTGAACAACCTTCATGAAAACTATTATAACTTTTGTTCGAAAAATCTGAATTGAGTTCTACAAAAATTTTCAAGAAGTATACATCAGTATCTTTTCAACGATATATAGTCTTTCATTAATACTTTCTAAAATGAGGCAGTTTGAAGATTTAATTTGAAAGATGTCAATAGCCTTACTTTTCTGAGCAATACATACAATAATTACCATAACTTTTGATTGAAAACTCCAAATTGAATTCCATAAAATTTTCCAATAAGTCGACGTCTATATCTTTATGATGATATAAGATTCACCATGTATTTCTCTTCCAATAAATAGCATTTAATTTCTAAATTTGATCATTCTGTACAAACTGCTTTCCTGAGCAGCCTTAATGAAAATTATCATAACTTTTCCTCAAGAGCTCCACATCAAGTTCTGCAAAATTTATCAATAAGTAAACATCTATATCTTTTGAAGAAATATAATTTGTAATATAATAATATTTATATCGGTACAGATTAAAATTTCAATATGAAAAGCCTGAATGTATTTACTTTCTTGAACAGTGCCAACGAAAACTATCATAACTTTTGATCGATAGCTCCGGATTGATTTCTATAAATTATACAATAAGTAGACTTTTGTATCTTTCTGATGATATAAGATTTTCCATGTAGTTCACTTTCAATACATACAGTTTAATTTTCAAATTTGATCATTCCGCATAATCTGCTTTCCTGAGCAACCTTAATGAAAACTATCATAACTTTTTCTCAAGAGGTCTGAATCAAGTTCTACAAATTTCTTCAAGAAATAGATATCTATATATTTCTAAAAGTATATAATTTGTCATATAATACTTTTTAAATTGGTACAGTTTAAAATTTAAATTTGAAAAGTGTGAATATACTTACTTTCCTGAACAGTACCAACGAAAACTATCATAACTTTTGATCGAGAGCTCCGAATTGATTTCCGTAAAATTCTACAAAAAATAGACTTATGTATCTGTCTGATAATATTTTCATGTGATTTCCATCCAACATCTCCCATTTCTATTTTCGTTGCCGTTCCTCTAGTGGATGTTGTACCCATTTTTCGTATTCATAGCCGCACGATTTTTCTATTAACGTTTTCAAGACATTCCTTTTCTCGCCGCCAGGACATTTCTTTCCCGTTCTCAAGGTTTTTCCGTCATCAAGACAATTCTTTCCCGTTATCAAGTCTTTGTTTTTCACAAACCAAACAAATTCTATCCCTTTTTTTAGAAACTGATAATGATGTAAAATAAATAAGCAAATCAAATATACAAGGAACGAGTATACCATTTTTCATTTCATTTTCATCTTTATACTTGTTGTCATTCCCATCTCTGCTGCCAACCCGTTTAGGATCATCTGCAGCATTTTCGTCAGTGGGGTTGGTTGATCTAAGTGCTCGTCTTCGTTTCTGGTTCTATTGTCCTCATTTGAGCTGCATTGGATCTAGTTCTAGACATGTTTATGGTCTTGTAGGATGGGTCTCTTGAGCTTTTCTCTCAAATCTCAATGAAAGAACCAAATGTAAATTATTTTTTCAGTATGAAAAACCCTCTACGAACGAATGATAAAGATAATAACATAGAGAAAGAGTGAGAGAATGCAGAAGCCATGATTTACGTGAAAACCCTTTAAAGGGAAGATATCCACTTGTGTAAAGTGTAAAGGATTTTACATAGTTGATGATGAGAGAAGATGGAAAAGGCCATGCACTTAGTAAATGTTTGCATGAGTTGCCTCTCCTTTTCTCCCTCCCCCCTTTTCTTTTCTTACATGAGTATGTACTTATAGCACTAATAATAATAATAATAATAATAATAATAATAATAATAATAATAATAATAATAATAATAATAATGGGGGATAATCACACCCCCTATGTTTTCAGCTAGTGAGATTTTTTTCAGGAAGCCTCTCCTATCGATGGGATTGCTTTCAGGCGTGGGCTCCTTTATTTTGTTCATTCCTTTCAGCTATTTTGTTCTTAGTCTATTAGCCACTCAATCAGTCATAGCCACTTAATGATTCCTCGTGGCTCGGGCCAATAAGTCACAACTACTTGGTGGTTTGTCAACTTGTCTCGTCTAAATCACACAGCCACCTAATTAGTCATTGCCACATGGTAATCACTCTGAATTCCTTTCATCCATTCCCGTTCTTCTTTTGATCCATCTTCTTCCATTCTTGCATAGTTCAGCGAATGCCTTGCCCATTCAGGGTAGTTCTCTGAGTCTCAGGTACCTTTTCCGTTCTCGAAGGTGTGGGTCCATTGTCAGTCTTTTTCCATTCTCGAAGGTATGGGTCCTCCGTCAGTCTTTTCCCGTTCTCGAAAGTGTGGGTCCCCTGTCAGTCTTTTACCGTTCTCGAAGGTGTGGATCCCCCGCCATTCTTTTCCCGTTCTTGAAGGTGCGGGTCCCTCATCAGTCTTCTTTTCCCATTCTCAAAGGTGTGGGTCCCCCGTCAGTCTTTTCTCATTTTTGAAGGTGTGGGTCCCCCATCAGTCTTTTCCCATTCTCAAAGGTATGCGTCGGTCTTTTGTCATTCTCAAAGGAATGGGTCCCTCATCAATCTTTTCCTGTTCTCCAAGATATGGGTCCCTCGTCAGTCTTTTCCCATTCTCATAGGTGTAGGTCTCCCGTCAGTCTTTTCCCATTCTCGAAGGTGGGGGTCATTCTTCCTTTGTTTATGGGTATCTCGCGACATCAATCCTCCCTCATGTTCTCACTTTTTTGCCACTTTTCGCTAGACCTTTGGTTGGCTTCCTTGTCCACGGTAGTGGGTATTTTTTACTTGTTTAGTCTTGGACTGTAAAACAAAACTTTGATAACTAGTTTATGCAACTGTAAGTATATATTTGGTTAGTTGAACTTGTCTGTACCTGTGGGAATTGAAACATTTTCGCTTAGTAGAATACCTTCTCATGCAAATTTTATACTCTTTTAATTTCCTTTAAGTTGCACAGGTTGCCACAATCAGTCTTTTCCTTACTATCTATTTTGCGTATTATGCATATTTGCTCCCTTCCTTGGATGTGATGTCTATGAATATGTTGCTATCAGTGCTTATTGTGTCTTGGTAAGCAAACAACGCTAGTACCTGAAAGTTGAAATTCCAGCTATAGGGTAACAATAAAACACCTTTCAATCGGTATCCTCAAGGATATTATCAGCATTTTGAATGGCTACAACACTTAGTACAATACATTGTTGTTGATGTCCTATTTTGATAGTAATAATTAGGATCATCTTAATATATGATGTTACTAGTTCAACATGGAACAAATTTTCTACTAGTTCTCACTTTTATGTAACTTATTTCACTGCATCTGTGGCCACAAAACAGAGAATTCTACTCAGCTATGTCTATCATGAATCGTCATGATTTAGATTTACAATCACCTTGGGTGGTAGTTTCTTTTAGACGCTTCATGTTGTACTTTCATGTCAGAAAATGCATAGTTAGGAGGAAAAACTATATAACATTTGTTTTCCTAATGGCAGCAAGCCTTCTTCGGGTAAGTTTTGCCTTGTCTTAGGCTTTTAAAGATTGTACTAACTTATTCTTGTTTACCATTTTCTTACAGATGTGCTTCACAACTTATCATTGAATGCGGAGTTGGTATTGCTGTCCTTTTTTGATGTTTTGTTGATAAAAATGGAATAAAAATTCAGATAACTGAGAAGCTTGGAGTTGGATTCAACCGACCTCCATTTGCTACTTGGTGGTACATTACATGCCTTATTAACTGATATATCATGTTTGTTTATTAGAAGGCTAATGGGTTGTGTAGATAGTGTGTGAAATTTGAATCGTATGATCTAGTTATGATTGATTTAAATTTCTTTACAGTACTACAATTTTGGCCTTATATAACGGTTAAAATTCATAATTATAACCCTATAATGATGGCTAACCATCTGTCATCTATCGGGTTGTCATCTTTACTCTTTTTCAAATAAACCATCATAATAGGGTGCCACAAAAACCAATTAGATGACGGGGAATACCCGTCATCGTGGTTGCCGCCAAAAGCTATTAGTTGACAGGGAATTCCCATCATCATAAGTGCTGCAAAAAGCTATTAGATGATGGGGAATCCCCATCATCATAGGCGCTGCCAAAAGCATTTAGATGACGGGGAATCCCCGTCATCTAATATCCAAATTATTTTTTAAAATATTGTCATGGAAGGAGAAAAAATACCTTTCCATGACAGTTTTTATCATTTAATTACTTTCTCACGACATATTTTTTTTATATACATTAATGTCAAAATAACTTTTAATCAACATTTATAACGTTATAGAGATCCAAGTATTCTTGTACTTATACACAAAAGCAGCTTTCATGCAACAAACATGATCCTGTTAGTGCTAGCACTCTGTGTGTGCAAATTGCAAAACATGCTACCTATAGGCTACTCAAGTGCACAATGCACATACTGGCTGGTGCAAAACCATGGTACATAGACAACAATGCAACAAAAGTATGACCACAATGACTAAGTGAAACATCTTCTACATATTTTTCTTATTCTTAATCCTTCTATCTTTTCGTTATTATATATCAGTAGAAGTGGAAGAAAGGGTCTAGAGATACACGTAGAGATTGCTTCTCGCGCATGCAAGTTTGAGATGGTACAAAACATCTGCACTCCAGGTTCACATTCCACAAATTTAGTGAAAGGGAAGTAAATAAAGCAGTTAACTAGGCTCTTCAAGTGTTTTGCGTGTTTATATATGTGCTCTTTCTTTTGGCTACTTAAAGTAAGAGGAGATCCTACTATTATTCTATTAAATTTATGTGTGCATCATTGATAAGTAACCTAGTTTCTAATTTCAGGGATAATCTAAATAGAAGTAAACAACTTAAAGTAAAGTTTAAAGAGGTTTAGCTAAATTTCAAGAAATGGTTGAGGTATCTTGAGCAGAAAGTGATTTATTATTTATTATATATAAGTTGGACAGCAACATCATTAACTACATATAGGAAGACTAGAGGCATAAGACAAACCTGGTCTTTCTTCTTTTTTACTTCAACGTTATAGACTAGCACTCTCATTATGAGAGGTAAATTTTTCTTATCAACGTTTGCTATCACTCTCAACTAACTGCAGAGGAAATTGCTTAAACTTGTTAAATCCAAAAGGTCATGCGCTAGAGTTGCGAAATATATGTATGAATAGCAACTGGCATAGTCACTATTGACAGACATTATATCTGATACGAGAGACAGAACTCCAGTTTGTGTTCTTCAATAGGTTGCAAAACCAGTCATTTTCGGATCGAACTAATCGATAAAATTAAAGGCTTCATCATATTATCATGCTACTCAAATTCATAAACCAAAATATTGATTATCTTTCTTTAGGATAAAACTTAACTTAACTTACTTGGCTATTTCCAATGCTATCTTTGCTTCAAGTCTTTCTCTCCAAGCCAAAAGTGTTTCAACGGTTACTGATTCCCCATGTGGTATAATTATCTGGAATTTCTTCAATGGAATTAGGACATTAATAATCTAATTAGCTATAGTATTCAAAAGGTTATCAGAAACCACCAGAGATGCAATAACGCATACCTCCTCAATATTTAGCATAATCATTAAAATTAAAAGATGCCTACATCTCCCTTTGCTACCTCTTCTGCTTCAGCATTATAAAAGTTGGCATCTTGACTGAACCATTCTAACAGCCACTCCTTAATAGCTATTTAGAACATATATCTTGCACCTGCGTAGCGTTTTTCGCCCGACTGGCTCTTACCCAAGCTGGTTCCTGATCAGAAAACAACACAACCCATGCTCTTTAAAATTTATATACAAGATAAGGAGCCCAATATATTGAAGATTTTGGTAAAACTCAGACACACAAACTGGTTATCGGGAAACCCTAAACTCAACAAGATATTAGCCTAAAAAGAGAGAGGGCGTAAGGAACGAGCAAGTTAAATAATATATAATAGAGTACTGACAACATTTTGATGGGAAATGGATAGAATGTCATAATTTGATCGCCAACGGCCAACAATAAAAGAAGTGCATACTTTATAGTAAATTCTATACCTCAACTTGAAAGTGTAGAGACTATTTTAAAGGCTTTCAGCTGGGCTTTTTCATCATGCAAATCTAATTTCAGCATCAATTTTTACAACAAACAACAATAAGAATTACACTGAAAATCAACTAAGGAAATATCAGGTTGGAAATCTTTAGATTAATACATCAATATTCTCTAACTGAGAGTTACCGCACTCAAAAAACACTGTATTCATTCGAAGTTCTTTAAGAGTCAAAATAGTAATAAATAGATGTAGGATGCATAAATTTCAGGAAAAAGTCAAAACTNATTGAAAAGAGTTTTTCATAAAAGTTTTCATTTGGTTATCATGGCGTTGCGCAAGTTTTGTTTTATTAAAAGATTCGAAGTGTATTAAAATTTTAATTTTTAAATGACCTCGAGCCACACGCTTCCGCCTCTAACGCGCCGTGACAACCAACAATTAGATCTTTTAATTTGGGAGACATTTAGTAAATTTTTTGTAGCAGTTGGAACACAAAGTAATTGATCAAATGTCAAAGTGATGTTGAGATTGTTAGTGTGAATGTGTGCTTTTCCAACATGAGTTATGGGTAAAAGATCACCATTGCCTGTAGCAAGTTTATGTTTACCCTTGTAGTCACTCTTGATTGAAAGATTGGCCGGGTAAGGATTAATGTGGGCACTGGCTCCACTGTCCGTGAACAAGGCAGCACGTAAGCTATCTTGCACCTGCGTAGCATTTTTCGGCCGACTGGCTCTTACCCAAGCTGGTTCCTGATACAACACAACCCATGCTCTTTAAAATTCATATACAAGATAAGGAGCCCAATATATAGAAGATTTTGGTAAAACTCAGACACACAAACTGGTTATCGGGAAACCCTAAACTCAACAAGATATTAGCCTAAAAAGAGAAAGGGCGTAAGGAACGAGCAAGTTAAATAATATATAATAGAGTACTGACAACATTTTCATGGGAAATGGATAGAATGTCATAATTTGATCGCCAACGGCCAACAATAAAAGAAGTGCATACTTTATAGTAAATTCTATACCTCAACTTGAAAGTGTAGAGACTATTTTAAAGGCTTTCAGCTGGGCTTTTTCATCATGCAAATCTAATTTCAGCATCAATTTTTACAACAAACAACAATAAGAATTACACTGAAAATCAACTAAGGAAATATCAGGTTGGAAATCTTTAGATTAATACATCAATATTCTCTAACTGAGAGTTACCGCACTCAAAAAACACTGTATTCATTCGAAGTTCTTTAAGAGTCAAAATAGTAATAAATAGATGTAGGATGCATAAATTTCAGGAAAAAGTCAAAAATTTAAACATGGGTTTAGTAGAGAAGACAATAAGAAGAAGAAGAGAAGAAGAAGAAGAAGAAGAAGAAGAAGAAGAGAAGAAGAAGAGGAAGAAGAAGAAAAAGAAGAAGAAGAGAAGAAGAAGAAGAAGAGAAGAAGAAGAAGAAGAGAAGAAGAGGAAGAAGGAGAAGAAGAGGAAGAAGAAGAAGAAGAAGAAGAAGAAGAAGAAGAAGAAGAAGAAGAAGAAGAAGAAGAAGAAGAAGCCAACGTCAATTCAATTTGCTCTGTTTAAAAAGGATGAAGTTGCTTTCCCATTTTCAATTGGTCAAAATCTATGAGGGAAGGACCAAATAGTGCAATTGGTCATTTATAAAGTATAAGAGTATATTTTGCATTTTAGCCAAAGAACATAACAAGGAAGCACCAAGAGTTTAGTGTATATAGAATACACTTCCCGTAAAAACTAACATGGATCCTTCCAAGAGTCCCAACCTTCACGAGAAACTAAATTTGAACTGCGCAACTCCTACAATACAACAACAAAAAAGAACGAAAAACGGGTTTAGTGTATGCGCAAAGAAAATAACAAATGTCGCATCACTTCAGGACCATGTAAAAACCAATTAAGTTCTCACACAAACATAGAAAAAGTATATTGTCTGCATTACACTAACACTAGACGATAAAGAAACAAAGCCGTAAATATTTCAGTTGTACCAAGTTAATGAAAAACTTATCTATGCTAAATTGATAATAGAAATCACATGCAACTAGACTTGAATTAGAAATTAAAATACACCTCGAAGAAAAAAATCCATCCTCTTGTTTAGAGATGCGAAATTGAAGTGAGAAAGGGCTGGAAAATAGATCTCCACATAGAGCTGGATAGAGAGCAGTGAGAGAGAGAGGTACGAGATTCAAGAGAGAGAGAAATCAGTGAAAATCTAACATTAAATCTAAACTCTAAATAAATAAGGAAAATCTAAACCCTAACTTAAAATCTAAATCCTAGATTTCAATAAAACTAAATCACAACAAATAACACTAAATAAATCTGAAATAAAAACTACACATTCATTGTGAGACTGCGAGAACCGTTGCCGGAGGCTGAGACTTGAACGAGAGAACACATTAGAGATGAGCAGTAGTAGAGAGAGGCTGAGAGATAAGTAACCCTAATCTAAACTGGGAAAGATGCAAGAAAAGCTATATCTGAATCACAAGAGAGAGAACATTAGAAAGAAAAACAAAGAAAATGTGAAATACTTACAACGATGAACGATAAGGGTTATAGAGCCCAGAGAGAGAGAGAGACTGAGAGAGAGAGAGAGAGACTGAGAGAGGTATTGGCGATAGCCGGCGACGATGGTCGGTGATGAGGATGATGGAAGAGGGAGATGGCATCGAGGAATTTGAGAGAGTGTGAGAGAGCTGGACTCGCAAGTTTGAAAGAAATGTAAGAGTTAGGGTTATTTAGGGGATTATATATAATGGTAATTTTGTAATTAAAGAAATTTTAATGATAGTGAAAAAGAATATGTCTCATATTAGGTATGATATTTATGACAGTTAATGTAAAACCTGTCATGTTAGCTAAACATCAAATTTTTTATACTCTGGAGCCTTTTTTTTATATGACAGGTTTAAGAAAGTTGTCATAAAATCTAATACCCTATTGTCATCTAAAGCCAAATAAACTACGTTTATTTACAGGTCGGGGGAAAAGGAACTAATCTCATGCATATTTTTTCTTCGGTTACATTTATTTTTTTATTTATTAATTTTGAATTTTGAAGCTCCGTTTATTTGCTTCTTTGTTGTTTATTATACTTGATGTTTTGTTTTTCCCTTTTCAGAAAGTTAAACATGAATTATTGGCTATCTATGGTACTTAATTGCTTGAGAAAGAGCATTCATGATGTCATGCATTGCTTAGAGATGACAAGGTACTTAACTTTCCATGAATTTTCGTTTAGACAATCATTTTACTTTTATTGAAAAAACGCAGATATCTCTGATGGATTTTTTTTAGGGGGTGTGTGATGGTGTTTGAATATGGTAGGTGGAAGATCTGTTAATAAAAGTTGTTAATAGAAAATATCTCATATGCATATGGTATTTTATCATTATCTAACCTTTTACCTGAAACAATATATTCTGAGTTCCTATTTCTTGATGAATTCCTTTTTACCTATAGTTTGTTATTCAGTTGTTCAGTCCCTTTAGAAAGCCATTGTTGGTTACTTGATTATGATATGCATTCTCCTTGCATTTTGAAATTTGATGTAGTACTTTGTTGAACTTGTTTCTTCCTTCTTTTAGCGATGAGAATCTGAGATAGAGGTATGATTAATAAGCTTGCTATTGTGAAGATTACGTATTTATATTGTTAGCTTTGTTTGATATAGTACTTTGCTGAACTTGTTTTTGTTAAGCTTATTTCTCTTGTAAGCCATCTGTAGCCAATATTAGTTGGACCAGATAAGCCAATATAGTGATTTTCTTTCTTTGTTATGTTGTCCAAATATAGATCTAAAGTTTTTAGTGTTGTCAGTCCCCGAAAAATCAACTCAAGATTACCTTCTTATATGTAGAGTAATGATGGTTGAGTTATTCATACTTCTTCTTAATGTTGAATTTATTTCTTTTAGAGGTCTAACGGTCTTATTTCTTGCAAAGGTCCAATGATCAAAAGAATCCCAGCAGAAGCAAGCAAGTCACAGGGTGATTCTAGAGCCAACGACACAATGGTTCTAAACTTGGAAGACCACCCACCTCCAACTCCTCTTATGGCCAATGGCCCTATCTACTAGATGTGAACTTATATTATAATTTTTAATCTTTTCCTTAGGATATATTTCTTTTGCTTGCTCTATGTAAAAATCAATATGTAATTGTTATTTTGACATATAATTTCTAGTGGAATAATTTATAATAATTTTGAGTAATTAAATAAAATGATGTGATTTCTTTATTTTGTGATATTGTCAAAAAGTTAATTATTTTTTACATTTGTACAGTTGCAAGAATAAGTAACAAAAAAGATTTTCAAAGTTATTTCATAGCATTAACAAAACGTTATGGAAAACATAACAACCCGTTTCACAACATTTTGTGGCATGAAAAGAATGTTATCAAATGTCTTTTACAGCTTTTAAAAATGTTATGAAAGAGATACAATAACTTAAAAAAAATGCTTTAAAATTGTTATCACAGCATTTAAAAAACGCAAAGTAGGGTTACCATAACGTTTAAAAAACATTATAGAAAGGTTTTCTATAGCGTTTTCCATAGCATTTGAAAAACGTAATCATAGGTTGGACATTTTATAACGTTGGTATATACCGCGTTTTGGGAAACGCTATGAAAATACTTCGATAACGCTTTTGGCCGTAGCGTTTTTTGTTGTAGTGCCTATTTGTGCTTTGTGGTGTCAAAGACGAAGACTTGGTTCATTTTTTCTTCCATTGCCCTTTTGCTTCTGCTGTTTGGTTGGCTCAAATTTACAGTATTCTAGTCCTAGTTTTATTGGACGAATTTGCTGAATCGTTTCTGGCACCATCTTAGCTTCAAGATTATTCTTCATTCTGCAGCTTTTGGCATTTGGAGGATTTAGAAAGTTGGAATAGTTTCATTTTCAAACGTTCTAAACCTTTGCCGCAAGACGCTATTCAGCAGTGTTGCTTGCCAATTCCTGAATTCAGAGCTGCTAAATCAGCCCAAGTAGATCTTGATCAGAAAATCCTCTGTCAGCAACAGTTCTTTTAATTCCCAAGCAACCTCCTTGCAGACGAAGTTCTTCAGGACTGCCTTCTACACTTTTCTTCTAATACTCTTTCTAAAGGTTTGCTTCCTCTTGCCCATGGTGGAATTAAATTGAATGTGGTTGCTGCTTAGTCTTCCAACAAAGTCCACCTTGCTGGTTGTTGGAGATTTGTAGTGGATCTTGTGGAGAGTTTCTTAGAGGAGGATGGGTCAATTCTAAACTTTGTTGGAAGGGTTGCTGAAGCCTCTGCCTAGGCTTTGTTGGAAGGGTTGCAGTTTGCCATCAACAACATTTGGCTTCATATTGTGATCGAATATTCCTGTGAGGATTGATTGAATCTTTTTCACCCTCGCTCATTGGTGTCTTCTGCCTTCCATATTTTTCATGAACTGTCCAAATTTATTGAGGTCAATCTGTGTTTGTTAATCATAGAGTTAATGTTGTTTCAGAGGTTATAGCTAGCAAAGCTATTCTTTTCTCCTATCTCCTATATTTGTACTTTGTGCCTTCCTCCTCCTAGTTGGCTTGATTATCTTGTTTTGAGGGATGCATCTTTTAATTTAATGAAATCTTCTTGTTAAAATAAATTCATAAGATAAGATGACTATTCTTTATGATGTGAAGTAGCAACAAAGAAGTCCTTGTTGAGAAGAATCAAACTGACTACAGGAGAGGATATTCAGCCATACATAATTTGACAAATTGGTCGCAACCAAAGTTTACAATTCACAAGACCATATGCTTCATAATTAATTTTTATGAAGGAGAAGGACCCAGTCAAAACCTCAGGCCAAATGAGCTAAACTCCATTTTTTGTGTCATTTTCTTTTACCAGCTTAGACTTGGAAAAGTACAAGTTTCTCTTGTTCACACACACAGAAATAAGAAAGAAAGAAAAAAGAAAAAAATGTATACATTCACTCTCTGTTATTGTTCACTGGTCCAATTTATTCAAGGTATGCATGTAGGGACAGACGTAAAAGATAACTAAACAAATGAACACTAGAAATCTATAAAATTTGCGGTGCTTGAAAAAATAAAAGAGTTGATTATGCAAATATGCAATTCTCTTTAGATATAGGTTCATTATTATTTTATTTTTGCACAGATGATTGAATCTTTTGGTTATTGCACTTATTGGATCAGTGACATCTTGGAGATTTAATTAGATATATTTTCATTATGGTTTAACATTATTATTTGGTTTTCCTACGTACCAATGTTCTAATTCAATGCTTCTCAATATAAAAAAAAAGTGAATGAATTTATCTGTAAATATGATGGGATTTTTTATTACTTTAATGTACATTTAGAAAAATATTTTGAAACAAGGTCATTTTCAAAATTACTTTCAATTCTAATGTATTTTTGGACATTTCAGATAGAAATTGTCTTTTGAAAGTATGATTTTCAGACGATGTTGGTGTTGTAGGGTGACATGTAGATATTGTCTTTTATTGCCCCTGCCTTGGATTGAGAAATTATAGAGACCGGTGACCATGTCTGCTCGATTAAAAAGTGAATGGCTTATATATGATTTGATTTAAAAAGAAAATTAAATAAAAATAAGCCTGCTTTTTTTTTATTTATTTTGAGTAAAATTACGATAATTCTCCCCTGGATCTCCACATCATTTCCCATTCTTCGTCTTCTCTCTTTTAGTTGTCTTCTCAGTAATCTTTTATTTTTATTTTGAGTAGAATTACGATAACTTCTGCCCTGGATCTCCACGTCCTTTCCCCTTCTTCGTCTTCTCTCTTTTAGTTGTCTTCTCAATAATCTGACTCTCTCACCGCATCACTCTCTCAGCTCTTCTAACTCTTTCGTGTTCGAATCTCTCTGTTGTGACTCTAACTGATATGCAAGTGTTGATGGAGATCAAAACCAATAAAAGAGAAGTAAACTAAAACACAAAGAATTATGCTAGTTCGGTTCACAATGTGAGAACTTACATCCAGTTGTTGGTGTAACAAATCTATTAGATTGGAATCAAGATTATAAGAGATTACAAGGTATATCGAGCACAAAGAAGAATAATGAGAACTCTCCCTCTCAAGTCTTAATCTCAAACAAAACCTATAGTTTATGCTTTCTTGGAGTAACTCTTTCTATTCTATCTCTCTTCTTTTTCTATTGTAGTTTTACCTTTTTCTCTTCTATTGCTATTCATCATGGTGTGAGTATATATATATAACTTGTGATGATCGATTAGAGTAGTTTTTCAGGTTCACACTAGAAGCAAGGCAGTTAGTTCAGCTGTTCGTTATCTTGTTGATGTGGCTAACTAACTCAAGTTGAGTCATATTCCAACAAATTCTCCACTTTGAATCAAGATTGAGAAAGGACTCCTAGATACTAGATTTTCCAGCTTTGTTTCACATCTTAATCTAAAACAGCCATCACATTTATCAAGTTTAAGAAATGCTCAAACTCGACCTATATGTTACGCTTTGTAATCATATCAGCAGGGTTTTCATGAATATGTATATTTTCTACTGATACCTTCCCTGTTGTAATCACATCTCTTATAAAGTGCATCCTTATGTCTATGTGCTTTGTCATTTCATAGTGCATATGATTTCTGGTTAGGTGAATGGCACTTTTGTTGTCAGAGAACATTGTTACATTGTTCTGATTGACACCTAGTTCCCGAGCAATTCCATTTCACCACAGTGCCTCTTTCATTGCTTCAGTAGTTGTAATATACCTATCTTCTGTTATAGATAAAGCCACCACTGGTTGAAGAGTTTCTTTCTAGCTAATAGTACACCAAACATAGTGAATACATAACCTGTCAATGACCTTCTCTTATCCAAATTATTGTAAAATCAGAGTCTACATAGCCAATTATGTTTTCTTTTCCAGGACTTGCCTTCTCATACATCAGTCCACACTTAGTTGTCCCTTTCAGATACCTCATAGTCCATTTTACACCATCCCAATGGGCTCTTCTTGTTTTAGCCATAAATCTGTTGACTAAGCTAGCTTCATAGGCTAAGTATGGCCTTGTACAGACCATAGTGTACACCAAGCTACCTATAGCACTGTTATAAAGAATTTTGTCCATATGTTTAAGTTCTTCATCTATCTTTGGAGACTGATCAAATGATAATTTAAAATGAGGAGCTAAAGGTGTCTTGATAGCTTTAGATTCAGCCATGCCAAGCCTTTTAAGAATCTTCTAAATATACACTTTCTAAGATATGAACAATTTGTTATTCCCTTTATCTCTACAAATATCCATTCGAAGTATTCTTCTAGCATCTTCAAAATCTTTCATTAACTCCCTTTGTAACTGTGCCTTTAGCTTTCTAATCTAATGTATATTAGATGATGCAATTAGCATATCGTCTACATAAAACAATAGATATAGCCTTGGTCTATTTTTTATGTTTTCGTAATGCACACAACTATCATACTTGCTTCTTGTGAACTTATTCCTTATCATAAATTCATCAAATCTCAAATATCAATGCCTAGGACTTTGCTTTAAACCATAAAGTGGTTTATTGAGAAGACATACCTTATTCTCATCTCCGTCCCTTATAAAGCCATTAGGTTATGTCATGAAGATACGTTCTTCTCAATTGCATGTAAAAAAAGTTATTTTTACATCCATTTGTTCTAGTTCCAGCCCATATTGAGTGACAAGTGCTAATAACAGTCTTATAGATTGTGCTTCACAATAGGTGAGTAAATTTCAGAATAATCTATTCCTTCTCTTTGACAGAAACCCTTTGCCTCCAGTCTGGCATTAAACCTAGACTTTCTGCTCTTGGAACTCCTTGTTTTATTTTGAAAATCCATTTGCATCCTACTATTTTTGGTCCTGCTAGTTTGTCAACAAAGAGTCCATGTGTGATTCTTGTTTAGTGATTTTATCTCCTCCATTGCTTCAAGCCATCACTCGTTGTTAGAGCTTTTCATGGCTTCACGATAATTTTTAGGCTCACTTTCATCCAAATTTTCAGCGATTGTCAGAGCAAAAGCAATGAGGTCTACATAACCATATTTGACAAGAGCTTATGTTACCACGTGCTTCTGTCCCTTGCCAATTGGTAGTTATTTAAGCCATTTTTCACTTCGTAGGATTCTTCATTCCTCAAGAGCTCATCTACTAATTCATTCTCTGCATTATTAGTACCTAAAAACTCAGGCTCTTTGTTTGTACTATCATGCTCCACCTCAAAACCAACATCATTTGTCTTGCTTGTTTCAGGCTGGTTTGTTGGTATTGGTGTACACATGTACATTTCACATTCCTTGAATGTAACATCTCTGCTGATGAAACTCTTAGATTTATTTGAATCATAATACTATAGCTTATATTCTTTCACACCCTCAGGATATCCTACAAACATCCATCTTCTTGCCCTTGGATCTAGCTTGCCTTCTTTGACATGTGCATAAGCCACACATCCAAATACATTTTACTTATTCAGATTTTGAGGTGATCCTGACCACATCTCTTCAGGTGTTTTAAAATCGAAAGCTGCTAAAAGACATATGTTTATCAAGTAGGTTGGTATGTTGGCTACCTCTGCCCATAATTTCTTGGGGAGGTTTGCATTGGATGAAATGCATCTCACCTTTAACAATAGTGTTTCGTTCATTCTCTCTACAAGATCATTTTGTTGAACAGTCTTATGACTCACAATATCTTCATCCTTACAGAACTTATTGAATTCCTCATTCAGGTATTTTAGGCCATTATCATTCCTTAGTTTCTTTACTTTCTTTCCTACTTGCAGTTCTATAATCTTTTTCAAATCTTTGAATCTTTGGAAACCTTCATCTTTTGTTTTTAAAACATAAATCCAAATTTTCCTTGAATAGTCATCAATGATAGAGATGAAGTATTTACCTCCACTTAAAGATTCAAATGTAGATGGCCCTCACAGATCTGAGTGAATGTAACTATCCTATGAGTTGTGGAGCTGAACTTTACTCTCGTTGCTTTGCCATAGATGCAGTGTTCATAGAACCCAAAGATGTCCAACTTATCTCTATTCATCAAACCTTGTTTTTCAAGTTCTTATAGTCCTCTTTCATTCACATGACCCAACCTTTTATATCATAAGGTTGATTTATCAGTTTCTAGTGTAGAAACTAATATCACTACTCCAACCAATGTACTTCCTTGGAGTACATATAGGCCATTTTCTTTTACACCTTTCATCACTACCATAGAGCCTTTAGAGATTTTAGAACCCCTTTCTCTCCATTATAGATATATCTAGTTTCATCTAGAACTCCCAGATAAAACATTTCTTTTCGATCTGGAACATACCTCACTGGTTTCAAAACCTTTTTAGTTCCATCATGAGTTCTGATTCTGATGGATCCTGAACCAGTGATCTTGCACTCTTTATTATCTCCTAGTAGTACTTCCATCATCTAGTTTTGTGAAGGTCTCAAACCAGTCCCTGTTTGGATTCATATGGAAGGAACATCTAGAATCAAGTATCCATTGCTTGTCTGAATTTCTGGTTGCCACAATTAGACATATGGACTTTCATACACATCTTCTACTACTGTCAATGTTATCAAAATCATGATTCAGATTGTAGGATCGTACGATCCCATAGCAACTAAACAATCCGGATAGACTCTAAAATCGTAAAAAGGTAGGATCGCGGTAGGATCAAAACAAGATTGGTAGGATCACGATCCATAATTGATTCTATGCGATCCTCCCACTCCCTTACTTTGGACTATTTTTTAATTGTATCAAATATTGCATGTGCTGGCAATTGAAGCCCATCTCCTAACCCTTTTTGAAGTCTAATATATCTCCAATCATAGCCAGCTTATCCATCCAATACTATAAATTTGCAATGCAATCTCCTCATGCCCTAATTAG
>QANY01007676.1:0-17675 GCA_003255025.1 Datisca glomerata
CCATCACCTTGCTTAACCTCTCGGTTCACTACCAGCGGCACTAATTATTCTCCTTTTAGAGCTTGAGTGAACTGTCGCATGGTTAGCACTGGAATAGCCTCTTCTTTCTTTGTATGTTTCGGTTGTGTCTCAAATTCAAAAATCTGCAAAGGATCTAGAACGAATTTCTTACCGTTAAATTTAAAAGTGTAAGAATTGGTATACCCATCATACATAACCTTTCGATCATAGAGCCATGGCCGTCCAATAATAAATGACAAACGGTCATAGGAATTACATCACACCAAGCCCCATCCGTGTAGTTTCTTCCCAATGCAAATTGCACCAAGCAACGATGCTTTACCATGATTGGGTTATCTTCATTAACCCAGCTTACACGATACAGAGTGGGATGTTTCTCAACTGTCAAACCCAACCGCTCCACCGCATCATTAGAAATTACATTCATTCCACTCCCATTGTCAATGATAACATTCAGCGCACCACCACCATGCTCCATACGGGTATGGAAAATGTTGGTGCGCCTCCAATCAGAACCTCCACCTTGGAGCTTCTTCTTCGTGCCAGTCAAGACTCGGTGGATCACACAACTAGGCAGATCAGTTACTTCCAAGTGTTCTACACCTTCACTATCACTTTCTTCATATTCTTCTTCAGCTTCCTCAATTGCGTCAATCATTTTAATTTCTTTTCTGCACGCGAAGGCCAATTTTTTTTCTTTGTAGGACATACCACAGCAAAATGCCCAAACCCCTTATACTTATAGCATTGTGGACCCTCGCCAGTAAGCTTAGCCTTCCCTCTGTGATCACCCCCTACGGTGTACCTTCATTGGTCAGTGGACAGAGGTGGTCTCTGAAACTGTAGTGTTGGTGTGCGTTCTTGCCTGTGATCCGTAGATGTCATGCGCCTCCCATTGACGAATCCCAGTTGCTGTTCAATTCATAAAGCCAATTGATAAGCTTCATCAAGATTAAGGAGTCGTACTATCAACATCTCTTTTCGCAACTCATTATGTAAACCTGTGCGATAACGAGCTAATGTTTGTTGATCGTTTTCCACCACCTTGCTACGAACGGTCAGTTCATGAAAATGATCTGTATACTGGTCGACAGTCAAAGTTCCTTGCCTCAGTTGTAGCATTTCTTCAAACATGACTGTTCGTAGTCAATAGGCAGGTACTTTTCTTTAACCCGCTCCTTCATCTCTTCCCAATTAGACACTGACGGGCGTTGAGTTCGACGTAGTTGCTCTTCCACGCTACCCCACCAAGCTCTTGCATGGCCCTTTAATTTCATACAGACATATCGCACTTTTCTATCCTCGGACATAGTGAACCAATCAAAACAATCCTCAATGGTCGTCAACCAATCTTCAAAAGCATTGGGATCCAGCTTCCCATAGAAATCTGGGATGTCTACCTTCATTCTCTTAGTTGGTTCATCAAGAGAGTGACGGTCGAAGCCACGTCCTCCTCGTCCCCTGGGAAATTCACGGCCATTCCGCCCAAAATGAGCTTCATGATCACCAAACCCCCTATTCCTCTCCTGGTACATTTCATCTTCTTCGTTCCCTTCATGGTCATCGACTTCATCTTTCGGAAGAGGTCTACGCCCTCTCCTATTGTGAAATCCAGACTCATCTCGATTATGACATTCCTCCATTGCATCCAACCTGTGATTGATCTGTTCCAAAACAGATGCAAGTTAGGTGATCTGCGTTTGTAGCTGGGGTACATCAGCGGCTGGATTTTGGTTATTCGACATATTGTATGAATTTCCACTGCGCGTTACACGCAAGAAGCTTTGATACCAAAATGGTGCAATCCTCAAGGACCAACCTCATGTTGAAGGCCAAGAGGGAACACAATCTCTCTGTTATAGAAATCTCTTCATTCTCTTATTCAAAATTTGGCAACCCCTTTCTTTTACATCTTTCCTTCTTTTAAAGGGATTATATGAGCCATAACTCAAGAAACAAACTAGGAAAGGGTTGCTAATATAGCAACTAAATCTTATGGAAATAAATCAAGAAAGAATTAATCTTAGAAAAAATAGTTTGAAATAAAAGATAGGAATGGATAAATAAAATTGCGTCCTTATCTCCCACGATTTAAGGAGTCGTTTCCGCCTGCGAGTCGTGTTCTTTATTTGCATCACTTAGGGGAATGAAAAAGTGGAATGTTCCAACCACACACTTGTGAAGGGCTTAGGAAAAGACTCAAATAAGCAGAAGTAAAATGGGTCAAGGAATTTCCATCAGTGTTATGGGCGAAATGCACAACATCCTTGGAGTCAACCAGACAAACACATTTCACACTTGCCTTCATGGTGAAAGTTATAATACTATTCTATATTGGTTGTCCAACTATGACTTCAAACATTTGTGAAGAAGAAAACTCATTGATCATGGAAAATTAAGATCTACTCAAGGAAAGGAGAGAATTGGCTCTCGGAAGATTGGAGAGCTATAACTAAAAGCCGCGGGCATATTTCCAAAGCGGGTCTGGCTGAGAAAGTTCTAACACGAAGATTTTGTCTTGAAGCGGATCATGCATGGAAAGATGAGTCTGTATTTGGAAGGCCCTTGCCTTATAAAGGAAACATGAGGCAAAGGTTCGTACTCGTTGACCCCGTACGATAAGGTAGATCTCACTGAACTGTGGAACACAACCCATATGAAGAAGTACAATGTATGAAAATAAACTCTTATTTTACATGAATGCTAAAAAACTCAATATCTGTGGTTTTTCCCTATTAAAGGTTCTTTCTCATAAAATTGTCTTCTCTTTAATGTTTTTCTATCATAATTGTATTCTATAGTAAACATAATAACTTGAAGCTCAAATCAAAAGAGAAGGAGATTTTTCTAAATGGACGTATTAATGAAAGCATCGATATGATGTGACTCGAGGGGTTGTGGCTGAAGGCTAATAGCAAAAGGTTTGCAAAACTCAAATGTATATGTATGGACTCAATCATGCATGTAGATCATAAAACGTCACATTTAATGAGGTTATTGAGTCTAACAGATTTGATGTTATTCTTCATTCAGAATTGTGTGGAATCATTATCAAGTCTGAATTTATGGCTAGCTAACAAATCATAGATGATGTTTGAGAGAGGCAACCTATGTTATTAGGATACGACTCACTCAATATTGTAAGAACAAGTTCTTTGATATGATTATTTATATGGTAAGTATTTGGGGAAGTAATATGGATATGATTAATTTAGTTATGATTACATGGTCTTACACTTGACTAGTTATGATCACATGCGCTATTACAATTGATTAGCTATGACCACATGCTCTAGTACACTTGATTATCTACGATCACACGCTCTACTACACATGCTTATTTATGATAAAATGTTATATCGCTAAATGGTTTGTCATCATAAAAAATGAGGAGATTCTTGACTCTATTGCTCCTTAAGGAAAATTTGATGATAACAAATTATTAAAACATTATTGATGAGTGAAATCAAGTGTACAACACACATAAGATGGATGCTTGGAAAGCATGAAGAAAAAGAAAAGACTTGAACGATTTATGTAGTTTCCTTGTAATTTGTAATAGGAGCTCACTTAGGTTAATTTACTTTTACTAGGCTCAAGTATACCATAAAAATTAGCTTTATCAGTCTTCTCGACTTTCAAAATCATTAAAATAACCCCATCAGCCAATACCCACGAAGATCTGCATGCACAAGTAGATCATTGGGCCAACACCGGTCAACCTAGTTGGACACCGGTCTGGCCGGTTGAAACCAGACATACTGGTGGCCGGTTGAAACAAGACAGACTGATGGCTTCACATTGGAGCATTGGTTCTTCAATTAAGGTAAACTTTTTCTTAATTGTCAAATCGGTCCAACTGGTGCACATGTTTGACTTTAAATGAATAACTCCTTAATTTCGGGATTGGTGCAATCGGTTCTCCAAGCTTGTTGGACCACAGACTGATGGCTTCACACTAGAGCATTGGTTCTTCAATTAAGGTAAACTTTTTCTTAATTATCAAATTGGTCCAACTGGTGTACATGTTTGACTTTAAATGAATAACTCCTTAATTTAGGGATTGGTGCAATCGATTCTCCAAGCTTGTTGGACCATTTTTTCAGTAATTGTGAACCTATAAATAGGTGAGTCATTCTACTTTCTCCCACACACTTCTAATTCTCTATGATATTCTCACAATCTTGCGCTCTTGAGCTTAGAATTGATAAATACGCATTAGTGAAAAATAGTTGTTAGTGAAATATAATAATTGTTAGAGACTCCTTGCATTTGCGATCTTGTAGAAAATCTTTCATAAGAAATTTGTAGATCTCGAAGTGCATTATAAAGGTTTGATTGGCAATACAATCCAATAGGGGTTATAAAAGTTTGGTCTTCGCAATTAAGAAAACTCTTAGGGAAAATCTTAAAATGGGTTCCTTGAAGTGTGGACGTAGAGATAAGCTTTTCTGAATCACGTCATCGTGTGTTGTATCTCTCTCTCTTTACTCTCTTTATTTTGCACATACCTTCATTAATTTCACTTTTACATTGACTTGCTATTTACGCTTCCAAACTTATCAATAATGCTACATTATTGTTTGACATTTAATTAAGTGAATTTTATTTTTCATTTAAGTACACAAATTTGTTAAGTCACATATATTCACCTAATAATTATCTTCTTGGTCGGCCGTATCGATCCTACAACTGTTAGCCACTAATAAGCTTCATATCTTCCTATTAACCCATCCTCTCTACGTTCCATTTTTAGAATCTTTTTGTTTCTATAGCTTTACTCCTAGGTGGAACACATACCAAATTTGTGCCATTGACTCCATTTTCTTCTAGGTTATTTGGAAAATTATACCTTTTTCAATTTGGGTTAGGAAAAATATACCATTTTTGAAAATAAAGAATTTTATACTCTTGGTCCACAAACTGCACATCACCATTTGCAATCTCACTCTTCCCTCATCATTTCTTTTTCTTTCCCAATGCACATGTCAAGTCAATTTATTAATATCTTTTTGTTCTTGTTTATTTTTCAACGAAACTTTTTCTTCTACTTCAAGGGTTCAATTAATTTATTATGACTACTTGAACTCTTCAAGTAATTATTTTTTTGTCAGTCAACACTCATATACCATGTGACTACTTGAAGGGTTCAAGTAAATGTTTATAACTATTTGAACCCTTCAAGTAGTTATTTGTGACTAGTTGAAGAGCTGAAGAAGTTTTTTTTGTCAGTCAATTACACATACACCAGGTGACTGCTTGAGTGTTCAAGTATTTGTTTATGACTACTTAAACCTCTTCAATCAGTTAGTAACCCAAACACTAGTGACTACTTGAAGGTATCAAATAATTTTTTATGACTACTTGAACCCTTCAAGTATCTTTTTATGACTACTTGAGCCTTTTTTAGTTCCAAAAATAAGAAAACAATGAACGTTGAGTACTTGAAGGGTTCAAGAAGCTTTTTATGACTACTCGAAACCTTTAAGTAGTTATTTTTTTGTTAGTCAGCAACCCAGACATCATGTGACTACTTAATTGGTACAAGTTGTTGTTTATAACTACTTGAGCTTTTTTTACATCTAAAAAAAGAAACATGAACGTTGACTACTTGAAGGGTTCAAGTAGCTTTTTATGACTACTTGAACCTTTCAAATAGTTATTTTCTTCGTCAGTCAGCATCCCAGACATCAGGTGACTACTCGAAGAATTCAAATAGTTATTTATGACTACTTGAAGAGTCCAAGTAGTTGTTCTTTTATTTTTAATCAATTACCCGTACACCAGGTGACTACTTGAAGGGCTCAAGTAGTTGTTTATGATTATTTGAACCCTTCAAATAGTTATTTTTTGTTTGCTCACTTAGCAACCCAAACATGAGTGACTATTTGAAGTTATCAAATAGTTTTTTATGACTACTTTCACCCTCAAGTAGCTTTTTATGACTACTTGAGCTTTTTTAAGAAAAAAGATAAGAAAAAAATGGACATTAAGTACTTGAAGGGTTCAAGTAACATTTTGTGACTACTTGAACCCTTCAAGTCATTATTTATTTGTCAGTCAGCAACCCATATATTAGGTGACTACTTGAAGGATTCAAGTAGATATTTACGACTACTTGAAGGGTTCAAATAGTTGTTTATGAATACTTGAACCCTTAAAGTAGATGTTTATCATGTCAGTCAGAAACGCAAACACCAGGTGACTACTTGAATGATTCAAGTAAATTTTTATGACTACTTGAAGGGTTCAAGTAGCTTTTTAGGACTACTTGAGCCTCATTTGAGTCTAAAATAATAGGATAAAAGGAACGTTCAGTACTTAAACCCTTCAAGTGTTCAACGTTCCTTTTAGCTTATTCTTCTAGACTCAAGAAAGGTTCAAATAGTCATAAAAAACTACTCGAACCCTTCAAATAGTCATAAAAAATTATTTGAACAATTCAAGTAGTCACGTGGTGTTTGGGTTGCTACTTGACCAAACAAAAAACAACTGCTTAAAGGGTTCAAGTCGTCATAAACAACCACTTGAACATTTCAAGTAGTCACCTTGTGTATGAGTTGTTAAATGATAAAAAAACTACTTGAAGTGTTCAACTAGTCATAAAATACTACTTGAACCCTTCAAGTAGTCACCTGATGGCTGGGTGTTTTACTGACGAAAAAATTAACTACTTGAAAGGTTCAAGTAGTCATAAAAAGCTACTTGAACCCTTCAAATACTCAATGCTCATTTTTTCTTTTCCTTTTGGACGTAAAAAAGTCTCAACTATCATAAAAAGTTAGTTGAAGGGTTCAAGTAGTCATAAAAACTATTTGATACCTTCAAATAGTCACTAGTATTTGAGTTACTAACTGATCAAATAAAAAACAACTACTTGAAAGGTTCAAGTAGTCAAAATAACTATTTGAATCCTCCAAGTAGTCACATGGTGTATGCGTAATTGAGTGACAATAAAACAACTACTTGAACCCTTCAACTAGTTATAAACATCCGCTTGAAGGGATCAAGTAGTCATAAACAACAACTTGAAATATCCAAGTAGTCACCTGATGTATGATTACTGACTGACAAAAAAATAATTACTTAAAGGGTTCAGGTAGTCATAAAAACTACTTGAACACTTCAAGTAGAAGAAAAAGCTTCATTGAAAAATAAAGAAAAATGAGAAGATATTATTAAATTGATTTAACATGTGCATTGAGAAAGAAATTGAAATGATGAGGGAAGAGAGAGATTGCAAGTGGTGATGTGAAATTGGTGGATCAGGTTTATAATTTTTTTTTTCAAAAGAAGTATAAAATTCCTTAGCCAAATGAAAAAGGGTATAATTTTCCAAATAACCATTTCCTTCTTCTATAGCCTTTAATCAATGTTCTTTTGCAGCTATTGAAAGAGGTTTTGTAAATTTATTGGCACATCTTCTTTACTTACTTTTAGAATCTATTTGTTCTTATTTTTTTTGAAATAAAAAAATTCTCAAATAGTTATAAAAAACTACTTGAACGGTTTAAGTAGTCATAAAAACTACTCGATACCTTCAAGTAGTCACTAGTATTTGGGTTGCTGACTGATCAAATAAAATTTGAAGGGTTCAAGTAGTCATAAACAACTATTTTAACCCTTCAAGTAGTCATAAACAACTACTTGAACCCTTCAAGTAGTCATATGGTATATGAGTAATTGACGTCAAGAAAAAAACTACTTGAACCCTTCAAGTAGTCTTAAACAACTACTTGAAGGGTTCAAGTATTCATAAACAACCACTTGAACCCTTCAAGTAGTCACCTTTTGTATGAGTGTTGACTGACAAAAAAAACAATTACTTGAAAGGTTCAAGTAGTCACAAAAATCTACTTGAACTCTTCAAGTAGAAAAAAAGATTCGTTAAAAAATAAAGAAGAAGAAGAATATATTATTAAATTGATTTTACATGTGCATAGAGAAATAAAATAAAATGATGAGGGAAGAGAGAGATTGCAAGTGGTGATGTGAAGTTGGTTAGCTAGGGGTATAAAATTCTTTATTTTTCAAAAAGGGGTATAAAATTCCTTAGCCAAATTGAAAAGAGTATAATTTTCCAAATAACCCTTATCTTCTTCTCTGGCCTATAATCAATGTTCTTTTGTAGCTATTGAAAGAGGTTTTGTAAATTTATTGGCACATTTTCATCATCTTTCTACAGATCCATCCTCTATACTTATTTTTAGAATCTACTTGTTCCTACAGCTTTACGCCTTGGTGGAATATATACCAAGTATGTTCCATTGACTGCATTTCTTCTTCCGTAGCCTTTAATCAATGGTCCTTTGTAGCTGTTAAAAGAGCTTTTGTAAATTTATTGGCACGTTACTTCTAAGTAAGTAATCTTTTTGTAAATGACTACCATTTGTTGAAATGTCTTTCCCACAATGATCAAAGAAGATGGAAGTTATTCTCATTCATTTAAGATGTTTGATTCATAGAAACATTAGTGTTTGGATCATTATCTCATATAAAGTAAGATCTTGACTAGCTTCTCTTTTGACAAAAAAATTATTCTAAAATGTATCATATCTTAATCCAAATTCATTAAACTTTTTGTCGAATTGTTCACGAATGAACATTTATCTTTTGGAGTGTTTATAATATCTTATAAATATTGACTTATTACCTCTCGATCCTAGTTTGTATATGAACATAACCTACTGTCCCTTAAAGTCATAGACTAGTTAAATCCATTTTTCTACCTGTCTAAAGTTCATACGGGCTGATATTTATGGAATAAGATACGCAGTTAAGTAAACGTCTAGCAGTAAGAATTACATCTCCCAAGTATGAAATGAGAAAGCTATCTTGTGCCATCATTTACCATATCATTTCCAAGAGAGTTATGCTCCTTCTCCAACTTTTTTGTGGACTTCTCAGAGTACTTAATTATTTAGCGCTACCTTTTTGAATACATAATTCCTTAAATTACTAGAAAAAATTTAATCACAAACTCTGCTTGTTTATATTTTATCTATTTGATTCTGACCCAAATTCATAAATAGTCTAAAATAGTTAAATGCTTTAGATTTATGAGCGATCAAATAGATATAACTAAAACACGTGAAATCATCGATTAAAGTAATGAATAATGAAGCATCACGCCTCATATTCACATTCATTGGATGACAATTAGTTAATGTGATAAAAAAACACTCCAATTATCACATATTTATAGAATTTATAGTAAGTTCGAATTCAACAAGTCTAAATTATTTATGATATAATCCCTAAAATTTGACTTGCCCAACTACTTTTAATAGAGACTGCAAATGAACCCAAAGAACTTTTTTGTATTGTTCATGTGCGTCATGCCACATATTTGCTATATTCATGTGTGCAAATTATATGAATTTTTTTATTTATTTCAGCAATATTTCTAATCCTATCATCATGAATATAGCAAATATGTGGTATAGCAAATATGTGGCATGACGCACATGAACAATACAAAAAAGTATGTTTGCTAATTAAGCCTATGACTATTCAATCTCTAAAATACCATGCAATCGTATGCAGGTCATTTGACTCGCTAATTGAATTAAGCCGTTCTCAATCAATAAATGTTATCTAAAATACATCTTTTTTTTAATTGATCAATTACCATTATTTATAGTCCAAATATAGTTATAAAGTTATATTATATCTTTATGAATGCCATGCACCATTTCAGATTATAACATAATTCTAAACTATTGTCAGAGGATAGGACTGTTGATAGGTAGGCCAGCATCCTGTTATGTGGCAGAGGCTTGGTAGAGCTGAGTCACAATCGAAAATTAACGGCATGTGCTTGAACTAAATAAGTGATATAAAGTTAGGCCTTAACCACGAAGTGTAGCATTTATTTCAATGGTAAGTGTTTGATCCTACAATTGGTATCAAAATCAAATGGTCAGGGTTTGATTATCCAGGAATGCATTTTGCTCGCGGGAAGGAGCTGACGGGGACTTGTTATTTGGTAGGCTAACATATTGTCACGTGACATTCAGCAATCATTGTTTGGTAAAAACGAGAATTTCTTTTTCAATAAGCATGTTTCACGCATTTTAAGGGAAACACGCGTCCCCGATTCAAATGGTGATGGCCAACTTGTCGAACTCAATTTTGTTGGAAAATTTTCAAATTGAATTTGCATTTGATAAATATATTCACAGTTTCAACGACTAATGAAAGCTCCTTGCCTTCCATGATATTAATATATGATGTATTAACTTGATTCCTCAATAAATATGTACAAATTATTTGGTGTCATCCATAATCCAGCTACAACTCAAATTGTCAGTAAGCCTTTAATACTATGGAAGATTATTGGTGTTAATAATAAGTTGTCGAGAAACAAAATTTTCAGTTGAATGATATCTTTATCCGAGTTGCCTATATTAATACCCTACTTGCCCATCCAACATTTCATTGTCAGTTTCTATTATAATCACTTCCTCGCAGAGTGTTGTTTGATGTGTATACGTAAGTATATATTTCATTAACAAGTAACAAAGTGATAAGTGAGTGTCGATCTCCACATGGACTAATGAGAAATATGCAATAAAACAGACCAAAAGAAATCTAATTGAAATATAGTGCAACAACAAATATTGCTGCCAAATAACTCAAAATTAAAGTGAAAATGATAATGCTAAGTAAACAAGCATAAAGTGACACTTTTAGAGCATAAGAGTAAGTTTAGTATTAATGATGTATTCAATAATGAAGAGAGTTAGCCTGGTTAATTCCCCTTCATTGATATTCCTAGTTCAATTTGTTTATATTGCTACAACATCCTGATAGCATTAACCCCACCTCACTATCATAATAGATTTTCATTCTTGCGATCTTTAAATCTAAACTTAGTTAACTTATTCCTAAGCCTAATTAAATTTAGTGTTGTCTCTAATTAGCTCCAATCGATGGTTTACAAGGTGAGCATAAATGCCTATACGACTCACTAAATACTTATATCTATAGGATTTAAGTGCCAAAGTATCATTTAAGCTATTTTCATTAAATCAAACCTTTCTAGAATTTAATCTAACTTGTATTTTACTAATGATGATCAGCCAATAATAAAATATGAGCGTAAAGTATCCTTGAACGAAATGCTAGCAAGAAAAAAGCAACAGAAACTTCATTAACCAAACATAACAACTTCAAGGTTCATTTGTCAAACTAGCTTAAATGTTTTAACTCATAATGAGCTTAGGAAGAAATTCAAGTAGGGTTACAACCATTAGATATGAGATACAAAGCTTAAAAGAAAGAGAAGATGTTATATCAAAGAAGAACAATGGAAGAATATAGTACAGAATAAAAGAGTATTCCCCTTTTTTCTTCTTCCTCTGCATTTGCCCCTTCCTTTTCTGGCTTATTCTTCTTCCTTCTCTGCACTTTGTTTCCCTTCTTTAAGCAAGAGTGTCAGCTCTCCTTTAAGGAAGATGAACGTCCTATATATAGGTCTCTCCTTTAAGGAAGATGAATCTCCTATATATAGAGCACTTCTTTAATGAAGATGAGTGTCATATATATAGAGCCTCAAAATTAGGGCTTCAACATGAAAAGAGGAAACTTGAAGAGTAACAACACTGGAGGGGGACCACTTGAACGCAACAACGCCAGCTACGCGAGGACCACTTGAAATGCAAAAGCGCCAGCTGGATAACTGCTTTTCAGAGTGTACGAGCTTCTCTCCCTTTTGGAGTGCTAGCTGGACTAAACGAAAAAGTCCATTGCTATGCGTGCACATCTGCTGCTGTACCGATGTAAGATCCTTGTACTGCAGCATCCGCCCAGTTGACAGGCCTATTTAGAACTATACACAAAAATTACAAATTAAATGCACAATCTTCCCAATTACTAGCAAATAAGCTAAAAAGGTAGGTAGACTCTAAAAAGCTAACTAAAATAAGAAAATGATAAATTAAGACTAGAAACCAATGCATCACCGTAAGACTACTAATGAATTAGGCTTGGAAATACATAAATAACTCTAATTTCTTAAGTTATCACACCCTCAAACTAAAAAAATTTATCGTACTCGAGTGATGACAACAAGACCAGCAATAAAATAAATGAAAACTCATATGCACCTACCAATCACCAACTAGGCTTTGAATCATAGAGTAAACAAGAAATTTAAGTCTTTCAAATAATCATGCTTAATAAACACAGATTATGTTCACAATAATTACAAAGCTTACCCTAATATACAGATCTGAAAGCAAGTGTAATCCCTTTGGTGAGTGTGTGATAGAGCTTAGAGTTTCTCTCTCAAAATGCTTAGTCTACTTTGAACAGAGATCCTAGACTTAACTTTAATGCTCAGACTTATCCTCTAAGACCACCAATCAAATAGCAAGTATAATTATACTCAATCAAACAGGAGGAAAGCAATTACAATAATGAAGCACAAAAAGAATAATGAAGTACTGAGCTGCATTTTTATTATCCAAATGACTTCTAACTTTTCTATTGCTTCTTCAGCTTTTTCTTTTTTACGTAGTTAGACTACCTCTAATGTTAAACTACCTTTTGACGCGAATGGCAACATTTGTGAAAAATACACTCGATTACTCAACAATGTAACAAGCAAGGCTGCTTTATATTTTAATTTGCACTTTTGCTATGGCAGACTCATGTCTTTGGCTACCTTTTGACGTGAATGACAACATTGGTGATGAAGGAACCCGGTTATTCAGCAGCCTAATATAGAGGAGCCATTCTAACCTTGTTCTTCTTTTTCTTTCTCTTTTCACCTTTTTTAAGTCAATGGAGCAGCATAATTACTATAAGCATTACTCAACAAAAATCATGTCCTTTAAGGAAGTTGAATGTCTTATATATAGATCCTCAAAATTAGGGCTTCAACCTGAAAAGATGACACTTGTCGACCAACAACATTGGATAAGGACCACTTGAAAACAACAGTGCCAGTTGGGCGGGGACCACTTCAAAAGCAAAAGCGCAAGCTAGATAACTATTTTTGGAGCGCACGAGCTTCACTCTCCCTTTTGGAGCCTCTGCTAGACTAAACGATAAAATCCCTCTGCCATGTGTGCACGTCTGCTACTGTAGTGATGTAGTATCCTTGTGCTGCAGAAACTACCCAGTTAATTGCCCTATTTAGAACCCTACACACAAAAAACAAATTAAGTGCACAATCTACCCAATTACTATCAAATAAGCTAAAAAGGTAGCTAGACTAAAAAATATAACTAAAACAAGAAAATGACAAATTAAGACTAGAAACCAATGTATCACGCTAAGACTACTAATGAATTTGGCTTGAAAATACATAGATAACTCTTATTTCTTAGTGTTATCACAGAGGACACTAGTATATCACACACCTTGTGGGATCCCATAAATCATTACTTTTGGGGTAGTCCCCATGTAAGGAACAAATCACAAGGAAAGTTGGACCCATTGACATTGTTTCTAATGTTTGATGAAACATGATGCACGGAAGAAAAGACCATGTTCGTTTACGAGAAGAGTGTTAACTTAGAATTTCTTGAAAATAAACGTAGAAAAATAATTGATTTTCAATAACTTATTGACTTTTGACCCATACTAGCTATTTCTTATACATTAGTCTATATAGATCATCCGAAGATAATTACCTCTTTTATGTCGGAACATCGGTGGTAGAACAAGAGAAATATTATAGAATAAAAAAGAACTTTTGGGTGTGGGATTTTATGGTTTTCACCTCATAACCTACAAATATAAGTTGATTGTCAATGGTGTTTTTTGCTATTACTCTGGGTAATATTATGGGTATGGTGGCTGAAGAGGTTCATAATGAATCGACAGCAATTAATTATTCTGTATTAATTGTGGTAAGAGTTCCGTATAACACATAGGGATTAGATCATATTAGATGAAACATTGATTATTTCTATGATCATATTAGATCATATAAGGTGACTAACATTTTTTCTGGCGAGTTGGTGGTCTCAGACGGGATGTTAGGATTTTTTAAAATGTTGATTGTTGAGAGTGATAATTGTATGGTATTTATGAGGTATTTATCATATATGATGTCATAAATTTGAGTCCTTCACTATACTTTGAAGATCCCAGCTGGGGTTCACAGCATATGATGGGTATCCAAAATTGATTGCTTGTAGATCTCATGCTTTTCACTTCGACGGTGACCCTTTTTTTATAGAGGATGCCTTTGATAAACCTTCTGAAATTATGTATCCCATATACAATTCTTTCACCAATCCCTATAATGTCAGAGAAGTTGTTTAAAGAATTTCCAATCAACCTATCATTGAAAAGAGATATCAAGGTATTGATAAACATTATAGCCATTTCCTTTTCTGATAAGGCGGGTTGTACCTGAGTAGCTAGTTCCCTCCATCTTTATGCATATTATTTAAAACTTTCAGTATACTTTTTCTCTAATCTTTGCAGATCAAGATGATCAAGAGCTATGTCTATGTTGTACTTGTATTGTCTAAAGAAAACATCAGTTAAAGATTTTCACCTCTGAATATGTTGGCTGTCCAAATGGATGTACTAGCAAGATGCTGCCCCATTAGGCTATCTTGAAAGAAATGAATCAATAGTTTATCATCATTTTCACAAGCAACCATTTTTTTACAATAGATAATATGGTAACTTCTCGGATACGTACTACCGTCATATCTTTCAAATTGAGGTATTTTGAATTTATGAGGGATGGTTACATTCGAGACTAGACATAGTTAGATAGCATCAATGGTACCGTACACATATGATCCTTCAATAACACGCAATCTTTCCTCTAGAAAATCCAGCTTATCTCTCGATGGTGGGTCTTCGCTTGGTTTGGTAATGGGCCTCTGTGCCTTTAAGTTATCAACATCAGGTATGCCCATTGACTCATTAGCATGTTCACCTTATAGAGTGAAAGCTTGCTTGTGGCCAGGTGCCATTGTCGATGTGTTGACCCAATTTTCCCTTTCTGCATCATTTCTTGGACATTTGGAAATGAATAAAGCTGGATATATACCGGTACTGATGAAGCATGCTGAAAATAGTTTGCCTGATGACGTTGATATGTTGGATTGAACCCAGTAGGGTAAAGTGGAGTATCATTTCATAGTTAATCTTGTGATGATTGAATCCCTTGTGGATTTTCAAGACAAGCTTTTCCTTTGCTAGCGTCGAGGAGTTCCAGGACTAGCCATTTGTTCTTTAAGCTTTGTGGTTTCTTATTTCATTTCCTCTTGTGATTGCTCTCTTTTTTTTTCCTCATCCATGACCCTAACTTGAGCTCGCGTTCTATAGGGATGATGAAGTTGACGGTTTTTTTTTTGAAAAGTTTCTTAAAATAAATAAAAATAAACCAACGAGATTATAGATTTTGCTAATGATTTTTTTTGCATGAGAATGAAAACAAATTTATGCATGAGAATGATACTGCGCAAAGTGAAAGTCCATAAGTGCTCCATTTCATTCAATTAGTATATCCATCCTCATGGTTTCTAAAATATAAATCTTCTTTACAATCCCTATTATGTAGCCTGATACATGTATGCCAAAAGAAATATGAAGTCAGAGTTGACACAATGAGGAAAAAATGCTTGATTAGTGTAAGACATATATACATAAACAAAATTAATCATGATACATTATTTAAGCGGAATCTCTATTACTATCAACCATTGGTCATGAGATGGGCTTTAAGCACATAGTACATGTGTGATTGGGCTCTAAAATCTGTTAATAGACTCCCAGATTGTTCACACTATTATCTAAACAGAATAACAGAGGCTCCTAAATGGTATCCCAAATGGGTCGACCTGTGTGAGAACTTTAATTTCATGAGCCTGCACGGGAACCATAATTCCACGAAGGCATTCCACTACTGGTTCTTGCTAATCCTAAGGGGAAAGTCCAAGTACAAGGCTAGTGTATGTGTGCAAAATTAGAAATTTTACAAAAAAATATACACCATAAAAACAAACTATATACAACTACAAGCATGAATAAGAACAACAAATGAATTGAATAAACAAACAAAGAGTCACACAAGAAGGATAGCATATGATAAAATTTTGGCTTGACATCTAAAAAGGGTTAGATCGATTGCTCCCCAGTGGAGTCGCCAAGCTATCACAACATGCATACAAAGTGGAGCAGCAATTAAAAGATCATTTTGAAAAAGGAATTCGGAGTCGTCACAACTCATTTTAGGGCGTAATAAAATTTTGGCCTACGAAAACCAAAAGATGGTTTGAGAGTCATTTGTGTGCGAGGAAGGTATTAGCACCCCACAACACTCATTATAAAAATGGTTATCAAATTCAATCAAATACTATCTAAATTATATTAGAAAAATAAATAAATAAAAAGTGAAAGAATTTTATTTTTGAAATGTCCCATTAGGTATGCCTTGTGTCATAAAAATGAAACAAGATAAGTGACCCTTAATGGGTGGTTTAAGGATCATTGAAAAGTATTTCTTTTATATGTTTACTATTTTTTGAATCAAAGCAATATTGGATTTACTCTCGGTATCCTAAAATAAACTTCTCACCTCAGTTGTTCGAGAAGTTTGGTATTCCAAAAATCTCAAAGTTCGTCATCAGAATTTTTAAGTGAAAAACTAAATATGAAATTAACAAAATTTAAATTTAATCGTTAAGGTTGTAATCTAAACATACATACATACATACGTACGTACATATATACGTACATACGTACATACATACATACATACATACATACATGTTAACTCTAATGATAAGAGAATTAGACACACCTTATAAGCATGACAAAATGATAATAATGTATAACAATAAATAAGAAATAAGACGAACAATAACTATAAAGAAGAAAGGGTAAAAAAATGTTAAAAATGATTAAAAATGTGTGATAAATTTGAAGAAAATGTGTAAAGTAGAAAAAATATGAAGAAAATGTAAAATAATAGGAATGAAAAAATATAAAATGAAACAAACATGAGATTCAACCTGTGTTAAGAAAAGAAAAAAGGAAAAAGAAATTAAAATAAAACCAAAAGAAAAAAAGAAAAGAAAAAAAAAGGAATGGGGTGGGCGGACAACCTGCGGCTGTTTAGCCGCAGCTTTATCACAGAGAGTCGTCGCAACCCTCTGTTTCCAACGGAGAGTTGTTCAACCCTTTGTTTCCAACGGAGAGTTGTTCAACCCCATGTCTCTTCTATTTTTGTTTTTAAATTTTGTGTGTGTTTATAATATAATATAATTATGATATTATAAATAAATCAATAATAAATCCTTCATGTGTAACTTTATTCATGTGTGTCCATTCAGTCTCAGGAGTAGCTCATATAGATAGGAATGAAAAACAACATCAGTGGACTAAAATTGTGTTTTGGACCAAGGTACACTTCCCGAATCCATATATGATGGGTGTAATCACTAAACTAGTGAAGAGAAAAATTAATGTTCAAATTATTTAATTTCTTATTTTCTAATTATTGGATAATTAATAAATAATTTTTTTAATTAATTGATAGAGATAAATTTAATTTATCAATTTGGATTGATGTATTTGGAGACAGTATTAGCATTAGGGCAGATGTAAATTTCAGCAATTACAGTTTAGGAGAGGGTGAGTTTCGGCAATTTACAATATAAGGGATTTATGTGTAA
>QANY01007682.1:0-10772 GCA_003255025.1 Datisca glomerata
TTTGACCAAGCGTTAAGCCTCATTAACATTTTTTTTAAAATAAAAGCTAAGCTTGAGCAAAACAAAATTCTCACTAACCCTAATACCAATTAAGTTAATCCAATACTTCCCAACTGTTAAACATGAAAAAATAAATTGATAAAAAAGTTAATCGTCTATGATTAATAATAATTAATTAGAACAATAATCGTTTATCTGATCTCAATGTTAAAGTTTTATTGATCCTAAAGACTTCCACTATATTAATTAGCTATGTTTGAGATGACTTATTTACATTATGTCTTCACGTCAAGATTGTTGAAAACTAGATAATAACACAAACTACTTCAGAGAAGTATTGGATTAACTTAATTGGTATTAGGGTTAGTGAGAATTTTGTTTTGGTTATACCTTAAAGTATGTGTGAAAGATAAGCTGGAATTGGTTATTGGATTTTCTCGAATATTTGTTTGGCCGAAAAACAAGACCTATAAATATTCCTCCTCCAAAATGCTATATAACAAACGAACAACCAACATCAAAGTCTCATTAGAAGCAGCGAGCTAAGCTTTCATTCAAAACCTCAACGACTTGTCCAGCAGATATGTCTTATAGATACCCGAGAACAACGGCCAAGGCACCAAAAGGCGACATACCCTCACCATACACTGAAGAGCAACTGAAAGGAATATTTAAGCGCCTCGACGTGAATGAAGATGGAGGCATTGGTTTGTTTGAGTTAAAGGATGCTTTTAACCAAGTAGGTGTTGTTTTTCCGATCCAGCGAGCTTATCAGGCTCTATGCCATGCTGATAGAGATAGAGATGGAAAACTCAGCGAGGATGAGATCGATAGGCTTATTAAGTTCGTTATGAAAGAAGGTTTTATGATTAAATAGAGATTTAGATTGATTATTGCTTTTATTTTACTTGCCGAAATAAAAGGTCTGCTAGCAGTTAGCAGCAATATGCAGTCTTTGTAGCATATAATTAATTAAATATTTTCCTGATTTTGTGAAAATTATTCTTCACTGTGCATGTCGTAGCTGTTGTTTGTGTTAGAACGTGAGGGATTAATGTAACATATCATGTAACAAAGAGTGTGTATGCCCTCTTTATTCATGTGATTTGTGTTTGAATCTGAAATATATTTAATAAAGTTGAATTTTTCTATTTTACATCAATATGTTTAAAAAACAAAAATTGAAGAAGAAGAGAGAACACAATATATTGGCTCAATGAGATATATGGCAGCATTCTGTCTACTATGAGATGAGATAAGAGCTATGAGTCATTTTACTTGCTTTTTGTCAAAAAATTATGAATTTTAAGGGCAATTGGGACAGTGTATACATGAAATATCTATGACCTTGCGGTATGAGTTTCAAAATTTAACCATCTTATCAGCTCACTCTTAAAGTATATTGTTTGGCTGATGGATGTTGCCAATAAAAATTTCGTATATTAACATACATTTTGCTAAAGAGAATAGGAAAGAGGAGATGATGCTGAGGAAGACAATTAAATTCCTTTCCCTGATACCTTATATTTTGCATATATATTTAAAAAAATCTTCTCACACCCCTTGCACCTTACCCAAATGACACAGATACCCTTCTAATTTAAACAATAACAAAAATATACATTCTATTAAAAATTTATTAGTTTAAGTGTGAAAAGAAAATATCATTCTTATAACAAATTGGATCAGGCATAAATGGAACAAATATGCATAGCAAATATCTTTTTCATATTCCAATAAAAATGATAAATGAATCTCAAAAGATTACCTGATCAAGAGTAATTGAGACAACTTTATCATGACTAGCGTAGTTCTCTTTTCCATGATCAAACATGAATTTTAGCACATATAACATGACATTATTGAAGCTATAAAATATTGAACACAAGAAGGTGCTTACTTTCCAAGAAAGTGCAGAAAGCCAACATACTATGTGCAACCCCACATTATAGAAGCCAGAATCTTCAAGTTTTGCACAATAGTATCAATATAGGCTGAATCAGTACCACTAAGAATAATGTCATCAACATAAAGCAAAATGTATGTGATAGAAGTGGCAGTAGCATGAACAAAAAGGGAAGTATCAGCAAGAGAAGCAATAAAACTTATGGAGAGAAGATGATATGTGGATTTCTCAAACCAAGCTTTGGGTGCTTGTTTTAAACCATAAAGAGACTTGTTAAGTTTATAAACATGACTAGGAAAATTTTTGTTCACAAAACCTTGTGGTTGTGTCATGAGACCTCTTCAATTAATGAACCATGTAAAAACACATTCTTAACATCCAATTACCTTAGAGGCCAGCCAAAATTAGCAACTAAAGATAACAAAATCTAAATGGTAAGAAAACATGAGGTGATTCTGTTTGATTTAGGCCGTTGGCTCAATTTACAATTACCTAAATTAACTTAAATTTTTAAAAATGTACTTTTTCAGTTCCGGTGAAGAGATTATATGGGCTGCAAGTTTCAATCTCAGTGGTCTAAATCGAAAAACAAATGACCTCGGGTTAACAAGGATGATACAATTCGAGAAAAATAAAGGTGATTTATATATATAGTTGGAGATTATGGGCACTAAAGCAAGATCCTAAAATCAGTTGAAAAATAACCATAATAACGATTAACGTAAACAGAGAGAAAATAGTCATGTTTATCCTTGTCAATAGTTTTTAAATCATTTAATTAAACTGCAAAGAAAAAGTTAGTTTTGTTTAGTCTTAAACTACTCTCTTAATTTATACGTTACCAAGTTTAGTTGTACAGCATTTAATATTACTGGATTTTTCTTTTTGAATGTAATTATTGGAATATATATATACACTACTATAATTTTGTTTTAGGTGGCAGTCACATCTATGATACAATGACATCTATCTATCTGTCAATGAAAAATAGTTAGGGTAGGGTAATTCGGGCATTGATGACAGCTCAAACATTAGTTGTCATCAATATGTTCTCTAGTATAACAGCTAATTTTTGGGCTATCAATATAACTTCTTATTATAACAGTGGAAAAAAACCTGTCATTGTTCTATGGTGTAAAAAAATTTGCTACTTACCTCAAATTTCATTTTATTTACAAAAATATCATCCTATATAATCAATCGAACCCTAATTTTACTTTTACTGCGTTATTTTTTCTTCTCTTTTGACAGCAGCGGCGACTAGCGATTGGAGCTCCCTCTTCTCTTGTTGACTGCCCGCTAGGCGACTTCACGGCGACTTCCAAGTGAACTTCGATTGGAGCTCCATATTGATGTGTCTTTTGCAGATTAATACAATTTATTCTATATAATCTCTTATTTCAAAATATCAAGTTCAAGTTATGGAGGTTAGTTTATCAGGCACTTAATCTAAGTGGTCATGTAGAAGATTTTGTGGAATCTATTTTGGTAGTTTTTAATCTCATTGATGTAGGGTTCTTAATCTCATTGGTTTTTAAGCCCTAGACTCTGCATTTAGAGGAGGAGGATGATGATTTGAGCCACCTTGATAAGCTAAGGAGGCCCCAAATCTGATGACAACAAGCAAATCACATGTTGTGCCCCTACTTTGTTTAGGTACTCTCTCTCTCTCTCTCAAGTATTTGTTGCTCATGAGTTAGATTGAGATAATCTTTTTTAGCTTTCATTTGTGAATGTTCTTCACTTGTTCTTTTCTCTAACTTTTATTTACCATTTTTAATTGTAGTTTCTCTCTCAAAATTCTTGATTCCAGCAGGTTGAGGTATTGTACTGAGCTTTGACTCATATAGGTTTGTTCTTTCTATATCCTCTCTTATTGCCTATTGATAATAGTATTTAAAACTTTTGCACTTTTTGTTGCTCTTATGTTTCCAGTAAAGATGAAAGTTGTATCAATTCATTAATCCCCACAGGTCTGCACAAACACTTTTTTCACCTATATAATTGATCAGTTATGTGTTCCTATTATATGCTAAAACACCAAACTTATGTCATGGTTTCCTGCTATTTATTTTACAAATGTGTATACCTTATTGCTTGTGAAGTAATTTCAGGTAATTATAGGTTGGCTTCAAGCTTTAGGTGAGTCAATTTGAGTTAAGAAGAATTGTTGTAGTTTCTAGACTCTGAGCATGAATAGTACCAAAAGTCTTAACTTTCATATTTTGGTTTCTCTACAGATTCAACTTGATTCTTGCTAATAATGATTCTTGCTATATTTTGTATTTATGATATAATTTTCAGGTGTTACAGTACTGATTGATATACTTTATATGAGTATTTTTTATTTGGAATGATTCCTTATCTGAGCAACTAAATGGATAAAAAACTTATTGGGGACAGAGTGTAATGAAATATGAAGAGCATAAAAAAACGTGTAATGGAGTGTTGATTTTTCACGTATAAAACCTCCAATGCTTGTGTCTTGTAGTCATGATTGCAAGGTACTCCATTTTACAAGCTAATGAAAAATCTGTGATAGTAGTTTATTGCATCTTGGGAAGGAAAGCATAACATAGTCTTTCTATGTTAGTTATAAGTTGACTTTACTGTTGTATATGTTTTTACTTATTATCTAGAGAGCTAATTTTATATGATGTATGCTGAATTAGGTTTGAAATAGATTTGCTATGGGCTGATAAACTAAGGTTTGTTATAGAGATAAATCTTTAAGCTATCCTCAATATGTTATTTTGCACCTTAAATAACACTGATCAAGTCAAATGATAACCCAGTAATCTGATAATGCAAGTTACTAAACCAAGCATATAATAAATTCTATGAAACCCATAATGCAAGCCCTAAGGTCAGATTATTTTTCATTATTGAATATTATGTTCAAAACCATGACACATCCAGGCCTTAAGGTCAGATTCTTTCCCTTAGTTCTGATTTAAATTTCATGATGCAGGAGCTACGAAATCAGTTTATGCTCCAGAACCGTTTGATGTGGGGAGAATCTTACAAGTTTACATTATTTCAGAAAGCCAGAGAATTACATTGACAACTACAAGTCTGATTGGTCCAGGTATGCTTTTGATCATTAAAGTTGAACGTGTTTCCCTGGTGATTGATTTCGTGTCTAGTTCATGAACTTATATTGCAGTTGATTATTTTTCCCTTCATACTAAAGCTGCAAAATAGTCTAACAGACTAACATAATTCTTTTAAGTAGCTGATGGTTTGGGAAGCTATGCGAAGGCACTTGTTCGAAAAACATGATATTGAGCTCAATATATGATCCCCTCGTCTTCAAAAAATATTGTTGTTGATACTCTTATTTCTTATGGCCTTGTTCACTTTACCCTATAGAATCTTATGTGAAGTTATATTTTAGTATCAGGTTGTATTGTATTACATATATATTATATTGTATGGCGTTGTATTGTATTAAATGGTTGGTACTTGGATGATGATAATAAAGTATTTGGAATATTGATTTGTAATTCAATATTCGTTTATTCTTAATACTTTGTGTATACATATATCTTTTAAAGAACAAAGAAACATATATGATTTTTTAAAGGTTGAGTCATCTGATGCTTATCTTTTTCATTAATATTTTTATGTGTTTGTTGGAAAAATAATATTTTTATGGGGTTTTGTCATTCGTTTTACCAAATTATATGTGCTCTGGGCTGATAAACTAAGGTTTGTTAAAAAAAATCTTTTATTTTTTTTCTTTTCTTAAACTTTAGATGACGGAGATTCTCCGTCGTCTAAAGTCTAGATGATGGGAAATCCCCGTCATCTATACGCATTTTGTGGTGACTAAGATGATAGAGAATCCCCGTCATCTATCTATTTTTCACGGTATCTACGATGACGGGGATTCTCCGTCATTGCACCCCCTTATAATGGTTTTTTAAATGACTAAAGATGACAGTCTGGTAGATGACAGTCAGCATTCATCAATATAAGGTTATAATGACGAGTTTTACCCGTCATCTGGCCTCCTCTTATAGTAGTGATATGTATATGTTATAAATGCTCACTACGTATGTCGATATACGCACATAGAGCAAATTGAATTAAGTTTTGACTAAGAAAACTTGCAATATTTGGGTAGAAAAGTTTTAATTGATACTTTGACAAAAAAAATTTTAAGAGTAAGAATTTGAGGTGTTCAATAGATGTGACTACTCAAGTCTTCAAGAGCTTTACATCTTCACGAATTATAAATTATAAATTTATTTAAATTTTTAAATGAGGTTTCATCGTTGTATGTTTGTCTATTCCTGAGTTTTAACTTCAACGTCGATGCAATTAGAAAAATTTCAGCGCGACTGCATGTAAGCCCCTCTTGCTACCCATTTTGACAATCAACAAATGAGGTGTCTTGACATGAAATTCAAAGTGTAATTATTATGACATGTAGGCAATTAGTTCATCATCATATAATTAACTCAAGAGGATATCATCAGATCTCAAAGACCTAGATATTTTCGGTACAAACACCAAGAAAAAAGTAGGCATGTCATTTTTTTAAATTTTTTATCTTTTAACAACGACCCGTGACATTTTATTTTGATAATAGATCGTCACAATTGAACAAGAGACAATCAATTTTTTTTAAAAATAGGCATGCCATTTTTTTAATTTTTAGTCTTCTAGTGACAACGGATCGTTATTTTTTTATTATGATAACATATCGCGACAAATGTACAAGAGACAATCCGCTTTCAGAACTTATGATATATTCAGGTTTACAAGTATGGTAATAGAAGATTGGTAATCATATTTGTCTATATTTATATATGTTAGTGACGGAACATGTGTGCAAAATTTAATCAGAATTGAAATATAATATGAAAACATATGGATTTTAAAAATGAGAGTTACATAATAATAAAATCTATATTGAGGTGAAATTAATTCATAATTGAGAAACTAATTAACATGAAAAAGTAATTAACATCATACGAATAAAAACCAATACTTCTGATTGGTCATTGCGAAAAACTGATACTCTATTCACACTTCACAATTACAAAACATCACAATTTTCAAACAGCTTCATATTTCAAAAAGGTAAATCAAAGAAAACTAAGTAAAGGAAATAGAGGTAGAAAAGATGAATAGAAATGATTAGAGAATGTAGTTAAAATTGAGGTAAATCATATAATTATACTATAGAAACATCACATAATGACGATGCTTTAGCTTGTATGACCTTTATACGCCCCAACTAATCAATACAATTGTTTGCGATCGAGAATGGACGGTGCCAAGGTAAAGTAGAAATGAATATCAAATAAAAAACTCATTTTCTTTCTCAAGATGGATGCTATTTATTCGATTCTATATCAAATTATGCAATAATTTTGCTCGGCTTGGTTCGCGTTTTCTTTAAGCTAAACATATAATATTGTTTTTTTTTAAAAAGCATATAATTTTGTCTATGGTAGACAAAAATTGGTTGAATAGGTACACCATTCGGCAAATCACAAAGATTTTGTGGGGATCTTTTGGTCTTTCATTAGGTACAAGTCTCTGAGCTTGTTGGAAAAGACTGTTCTGCTATATTTCTTGGCACATTGGTGTCCACCATGCCGTGGATTCTTGCCAAAGCTTATACAAACATACTATGAAGTTAAAGGAAAAGGACAAAGCGTTTGAAGTGATTTTCATTTCGAGGGATCGTGATCAGTCCTCTTTACACTATTTCTTCTCCCGCGATCCTTGGTTGACCCTGCCATTTGGCTATGAGAGGAAGAAGTTCTTTGCTCCAAGCAGCCGAACAGTATCGACAGAAGCCCGAGAGCTCATCACGGCTTCTGGGCTGATGCTTCTCCATTCACTGAGGAGCATCTGAAGCATTTGGAAGAACAGGGGGAGAGGAGGAGGTAAAGAGGTGATATGAGAACTGAAGCATCAACTCCATAAGGAACCCCAACTCGTCCGCCCTCGTTGGAGTGAATATATTTACAATGCAAGTAACGAGGTGGGAAATAGTTGGTGTTTTATTGTAAGCAGTGTGACTTCGATCTCCACTCAATCAAATGTATCAATCATATTTTACCACGTCAATTCAACTACATGATCATTCTAAATTCTATGTACCAAGCGGCACCTTAGTTGCATATGCAGTTTAACATACATCACATGCATCATCGAACTCATAGTGGTACATAACAATTGTCACACATAGCTCTTGCAAATACCTTTCCGTGTTCTTGAAATGATTTAAAAATGAGTTTTTGAAAGAAAAAAAACACTGAAAATAAAGAAATCAACCTGGTTTAACGTGTTTGATAATAGTATTCAAGAATTATTTTAGTATAGTTTTTCTGAATACTTATTTAAAAACAATTTTCAAAATCAATTACAATTAAAACAGAGTAACTATATTAAAACTCCTGCTAAACAAGTTCCGATTTGGATGACGTGATAAGTGATACTAAAAGTATATTGTGCAAATGGGTAATCATACTTTTACCACCTAAAATATTAAAAGAAGCCTAGCCTCACCGTACCACGTTCCAAGGACAAGTAACTTATTACATTCCCGTACTTGATCTGCAACAATCCGCATTCTAGGGAAGGCAGCCTTCATCTCCTCCCTCCCTCTCCACCGATTCTTGGTAAGCAACGAGGTCATAAAGGGCTTCATTGTTGAAGATAGGGGCTAAATACTGTCAGAACTTCTTTATAAACTGGCTTCTTGAAGTCTACTGCCTGCATGACTTGAGGAGGAGGATGTAAACCACACAGCAATGGCAGACTACAAATCACAGCTTTTGAATTCATAAAAGAATAGAAAATTGTAATGGGTACTTACAAGTTCAATTATTTGTTCAGGAGACATCCATGACCAATTTCCGAATTCAGCTTTCTCAGTCCCATCTCCCAAAAGATTGATTTCGTCATCTTTACCAGTGAAATTAAGCAGAAACCTGAGACCTTGCAAGCAAACTAAGTAATATCATAATCAATATGAGACATGGTTGCAAAACCTAGATCGCATGAAGAGAAAGGGAAGAATGATATAAAATTATTTGCCGTAGTTCAGGCATGAAATTCCTGGAGACCACTGCCTCATCAGACATACCAGCACAGATATTTGTATTCCCATATCTTTATCTTCACTGTCTTTACTCTTTAGAATATTGTTCAAACAAAGTCTTTACCCTGTTTTGGCTTTGAACCAGTATAGAGCCAATTTTATTGTTCTTTTTTTTTTGTTAAGAATTAGGTGCATGTTAGATGAGTATGACTGAATCAAAGATTGATACATAAAGATTTCAGTTTGACTATATGAATGATGTTCAAGAAAAATAAAATCCATCGTGGATGTTCAAGAACCAATCTATACTAGAAACTCTACAGAGTAAAAAAAATCTTTATCAACAATACACCTTACCACTTTTGCGCTTGACCCTTCCAGTCTGATCCCCACTCATGCCTAAGTTTTTCCCTGACATGAGGTGGGAAGTCGTACGTCAGCCAATAAGGAACCTACAAAAGAAACAAACTAGGATGAGTATGATAATACACCTGATAATTATGCATGGTGAAAGGGAGCATTAGAGTGGCCTTTGTATTATATTTGTGGCTGAAGTTTGAGGGAAACAAGATAAAAGCGTGGTATAATTTGGAAATCTGGAGGATTCATGTCTGAAATGCTAATACAAAAGAATGTATAACTCAACAGTCAGGTAGCCTTAGCAAAAAAAGACACAAGTGACAAAAAGAACATAGAGGATAATAAATCAATTCCTGAACTTTTTTTGAATAATTTTTAACTCATTTTTCCTTCTAGCCCTAGATCTTCTAGTAAGAAACGGAAAAAATTTAATTCATGTTTGCAATGACAAATTGAGGAGAAAAGAGGATGTAGAATCATACTTCAGCAAGAACTTCTGCTGATTTTACTCCCGTCTCTTCTCTTAATTCTCTGATCACTGCACTTTTTGGATCTTCACCCTCATCAACACCGCCCTTTAAAGAAAAAAATTTGAAGAGTAGACAAACACATTAATAACATATTCAAGATCTAATGCTATGATGTTCTTCCCTCTTCACACACACACACACAGAGACATGTATATAGCTACCAAAAATAAAAAATAGGAGAGGTTTTCTCTTTTTCCTTTTCTAAAAGCATCGAACGGGCAAGCAATTCAGGTTGCAACTTAAGCTTCCTATTTGTGGAACCTTTCATGGCTGTAACCTTCAAACTATTCGATTTGCAAGATCATCAATATCTCCACTATTCTGAGGCTCAAAAGTCAAATTGTATCCAATTCTACACTTCACCACACCACTCATAAGAACAACTCTAGCAGCAAATTGAAGCACTACATCAACTCTCACGGCTATTTCCTTAAGGCTGTCCTTTGCATCACGCAAGGACTATCTCCGAAGTACTTGTTATATTTTATTCATAAGACCAAAGTACTTGTTAATTGTTACATAACAACTATATTTTCACAATCAGAATTTCCAAAGATATCAAATTGCGTCCAAGTTCTAAACTTCACCATTCAAAGAATACTCTATCAGCAAGATCAAGCACCACATGAACAACTTAATGATGAACAATGTTGCAAACTTAACTGATCAAGTGAGAGATATTAATAAAGCAAACTTAACTGATCAAGTGAGATAAAAAGACCTCAATTTGGTAGTTTTAAATTAAAAATAGAAAAAAGAAACCCAGATACCCCTTCTAAATTCCCTTCTCATAAGCTCAACACTACAGCACATCTCAGTAAAGAATACCCATTACCGAAAATTGATTTCTCAAAATTTAAGCAATACGAATATCAAAAGCAATTGAAAATCGAAACCATCAACCCCCCCC
>QANY01007682.1:10791-50616 GCA_003255025.1 Datisca glomerata
CCCCCCCCCCCCCCAAAAAAAAAAAACAAATAACAAGTCAGAGTCACAGTTAGATTACCTGTGGCATTTGCCAGGAATCGGGTATATCCAACCTTGCAGCAGCAAAAATCTACAAGGATTAACAGATTGGAGCAAATTACACCATCCGACTCGAAAGACACGCATACTCGAATATAGTAAGAGAATGAGGAAATTAAAGAAGCGAACTAACCTTCCTCAAAGGGTTGATGAGACATATACCAACGTTTTTCCGGTAACCTTCTGGAGGATTTTCCATGGATGATGATGATGATGACGATGATGATGAATGCAGAGCAGAGGAATAAAATTTGAAGGAAGGCCTCCGAAGGCACAGTTGCACGTCCGAAAATTTGGAAAGTTGAGGAGAGCAGTCACGTAAGGATAATGAAGAAGGACGATGGTAATGAAGAAGTGGGGAAGTAAAGATGACGCTTCGGCATAAAGCCATTTCTACCAGCAGGTTATTTCAGCATCTTTCCTTATCTTCTTCGACTGATACTAGTCTTCAATTATCAAATTAGCCCTCTTCACTCAGATGATTACGCTGTTTTCTTATACTAGTAGGGCCGTCACGTATAAGATTGTGAGTAAATGATTTCTGAAATAAGATTACTGAAATATGATTGTGAGAATGTATATGCCTGAAAAGTTCATATTACTTTTGTTTGTTAACACTTGAGAATGTTCTGATTTAATGGTGAAAATACTAGATTACTTTGTTCGTTTTGATGGAATAGGCAAGTTGATGTTTTAAATATTATTGCCAAATTATAATTTTACCTTAAAACTAAAATATGCTTATGAATAATACTTACTTAATTAATCTAAAAGTGTCAAAAGTACTTTACAATGAAAGGAAAGACTTCCATTTATAGAGAAGCTTATATGTGGGGTCCACTCCAATTAATCTCCTGACTAATTAGTAATGGATCTTACATAATGACACTTCAACAAACTCGTTGAGGTGGCAACGTCCAGTCATCGTTAGTTATAACCATAATCGTGTGGGCCAGAGTATTTATGGGGAAGATTATCATGTACGCTACATTTCACATTGCGTCATGTGTCGCCGCAAATCCGGGAAGGAAGAAGACGAAGAGTGCGCCACGTCGATGAGATAGGTGATATTCGTCTGAGACCCCCTCTTGAGGGGTGTCCTAAGAACTAAGTCACTTTCCAAAATTGGAAGACAACACATTCATGGCCCTCAAAGAGGTCATACTGGTGAAGGGATATCCTTTCTAATATAGCACACTTCATCCAAATCATATCAGACTAGGAGCCCTTAGAAATGTTCTTAGATAAGGGACCCACTTAAGTCCGTGTCACTTGACTTAGTGGTTACAATGATATGAATAAATACATTGAAAGAATAAATAATACAAGATACATTGTATGTCTGCAGTCGCTGATGTGGATCGAGCAATAACGTTGAAAAGTCAAAGTTGATACCTTGTAGTAGTTCATAGGAGCGACATGTGTCACATTGGTGAGTCAAAGTCATAGCGGTCAACATTTGAATGACAGGAGCCCAATGTGTCATAGTTGAACTTGTGCATAGTCTCGACGTGTATTGTGATCTTATATGATGAGCCACCGAATTGTGAGATGTTCAACTTTGATAATGAATGTTTCTCCACTTAATCAGTCACGTAAAGCCATATTTGTTGCTATGGCCCCCCACTGGATGTGATGATGTACAAATTACTTTCATTTAGCCTCCAGTAACAAATGCAAGAAGTAGTTGACTATGACGGGCCTCTTGCAATAAAGAGTCTAATCATGACGGCATTTACTGAAGAATGACTAGCTGAAATATGTTTTTACACACACTAGCAATGCACAACCTTATGTTCAATGTTAGCACGAGAGAGTATACATGACAATATATGTACCATATGTTGGTTCGGGTTTTAAAATTTGAGGAAAAAATATTGAATTACGAACGGTTCATGGGTGAAATATCAAAAAAATTTACATCAATCAATTTAATCATATTATATATATAAACCATACATCTGATTATGCATACAAAGTTAAATGTATTCAAAAGAGGCTGAAATAATTTTATATCTTTCTTGTATCAGAATATTTCTGATTTGGTGGAATCCTAATTTAAGCTTCGTATTCTTCAATACTCAAGAATCAAGAACTTCAAATTATTTTCGCACCAACAACCACTCGTGGATTTCAGAAATATATCTGTAGAGAATATCAATCAGGAACTGACAGAAAAATGAAATTGGATATCTCGAGTAGCAACGATCCTAGATATGAGATTACCTCGTCATCCGTGTGATCTCGATAGTGTAAGTATAGGTAAGGTCGTGTCCATCGATCTGGTCATGGAGAGTGCCTCAATCATATTGTTACTTCAGTCATGGAGGAATCCTTGGTTTGGACTTAATGTGGCCCCTACCCGAGAAATGAGAGTATTGGGCCTTGTTCAGAAATATTATTTATTGGGCTTTAGCCCGGGTAGTTTTTCTCCCCTACAGTTTGCCCCTACTTCTTGAGTTCAGAGCATAGCAATAGAGTCAGGAAGTATATTGTGGAGGGAGCCATGAGCTTTTACCCAAGACTCTATCTTTGCATTTAATCGAGTGTTAAGACTATGTTGTCGTTGAGATCGTCAAATAGTAGATTTTATGTCCAAATATCTAAGTATTTGTTACTCGTTCATGATGGTGTCTCAGAGCATCTTGTGATTGAGACAAGCTTTCTTCATATTTGTCATCATCTTGATTAATGTCATCATCTTGGTTAATGTTGTGACTTCTTCACGTGATGATGTGCGTGATCGTGTTGGGACCTAAAGCTCTGTGGTTTAGGTTTGTGCGAGTTGCTCTGAGTAATTATCAGGATCGAGTTCCTATGATTTTCATCTCACAGTCAGGCGGCTTGAGTTGGATCAGTGGTCATTAACAATAAAACTTTAACACATTCGCCTGAACGCATCGTGAGAACTTGGTGTTATGATTGAATTCCTTTGATATGATGTAGGCTATAAGACGGTCAGTCGGTTGGGATTGCTTTACTGTGAGGTCGATTTGACGCTGTGACGTTATTGGGTCTTCTCACGAATAGGATTTTTCAAAATCTTACGTTGCATTCTCGTGTTGATCCATGCTCGACCATATATCCGGTACATTACTTTGGCGTCTCATATCTCATAGCGGATGATGGAGTTATTACACTCAACGACGTGCTTCCCGAGGGTTTTTCTTGCCATCCAGAGTTACATTTTCAAAAATTAAGTCATGGATGGGAACTGAAGGTTTTGATGTTTTAGTTGTTTACAATTTCTCGTAACTTGTTGTTTGAATATATTGGCATGTCCAAGTCACATAGTGATTCGACTGTCTAAGTCGTCTGTTGCTTTTTTTGAAATTTATGGTGATTTTGTAGTGTAGCTTGGAACAACGAGTCTCTTTGAGCTAGCCTTAAATAAAATCTAGCAGTTATTCTCTTGGAGAACAAATGACTTTTGAGTATCCATGGAGTGATGCCCCCATCATTGTGCCCTGAGTTTGACAATATTCTTGAGTTACTGAATGTCCTTAGCTTCTATGCCCTCAAAATATCGACCAAATGTATCTCATCGAGCGGTGGGTTTGTATTTGCTCTTGTTAACATTCTTCATTTGAAATAAATTGCTTGTTCTGCTGAGCTTGTCGTTGCAACTTTCTGTGCTTATGTGTTTGTGCATGCAATTCATCAATGGTTATGTGTTTGGAGCCCTCTTTGCCTCATTTTCTCAAATTGTGTTTGACGAGTCCTTGATGGTGAGGTCCTTTGGAGTCATCTCCAGTGGAATACCAAGATCCTTTGAGGTTTATGAAATTTTGATCTCGGTGCCGTAGTCGTCAGTATGATTTAGAGTGTCGTTGTCATAATTGTGATTTTGGGTACCTTAATTATCTTGGTAACTTTGGATATCTTAACCATCTGTGTGATGCAATGTACTATAGTCATTTAAGTAACTTTATGTATCGTAGTCTTTTGGGTAACTTTGGGTACCTTAGCCATCAACGTGACTTGGGGTGTCATAGTCATCTGTGTAATTTCAGGTTCATTCGAGTGACGTCGGGTCTCATAATCATCTAGGTGACATCAAGGGTTATAGTCATTAGCATGACTTTTGGTATCATGGAATATTATCGTGGTCCTTTTACCCTATGATCTTTCCTCCCAGTCATCTTTAGTGGGTAGGAGGTCTTGACGGTCATGGCCTTTATCGAGATCTTTCATCCAAACATCTAGTGTGCTCGAGTGTCACGAAATATAACCCAGGTCCTTTTGTCCTACATAGAATCTTTTCTCCTAGTCATCTCTGGTGAGTAGGAGGTCATGGCGACTATGACCACTAGCAAAGTACTTCGTTCGAACATCTCGTGTACATAGGTGCCATGAAATATTATCGTGGTCTATTGCCCTATGTAGGGTCTTTTTCCAAATCATATTATGCCATAAGGATGCCTCGTTAGGCCGTCGCCCTGGGTGAGGTCTTTCGTCCGAGGGTTCTTTGACCCTGGCTGCCACGGAATACTTTCGCGGCCTTTTTCCCTACGTAGGGTCTTTCTCCGGATCATCCTTAATGATCAGAAGGCGTCATTTTTCCATGGCCTTCGGTGAGGCCTTTTGTCTGAGGGTTCTTTGACCTCGAATACTACGAGATACTTATGTGGTCCTTTTGCCCTATGTAGGGTCTTTCTTCGAATCATCCTTAGTGATCAGGAGGCCTCGTTTGGCCGTCGCCTTGGTTGAGGTCTTTCATCCGATCATCTCGTGTGCTCGGGTGCCATGAGATACTTCCATAGTCCTTTTTCCCTATATAAGATCTTTTCCTCTAGTCATCTCAGGTGAGTAGGAGGCCTCAACGGTCGTCGCCTTTATCGAGGTCTTTCATCCAAGCATCTCGTGTGCTCGGGATAGATGCTCTACGGAGTACTCTTTGAATCCTTGCTTCAATTTCAGAACTTTGTTGTGATTTGCCCCATCCTTGTGTCTAGCTTGAGAATCTCTGTTGACATGCAATCAAAGCTTCTTATTTGGCTTCTTTGTTTGATGTCTTGAATGCGAAGCGCATGAAAATTGCCCTTTCAATTATGATCTTCTCTGGTGTTTTGAGTATCAATCTGGTTTTACTTCCGTATACGTTTATAAACCATCCACGTTGAGCACCCCTGCCGTCTCTGAAGGTTCTTTCCCCGTTCCTCTATCCATCGTGTCATCTTGCGTGACATAATCTGTACGGCCTGAGTCCTCTTTCTCTTGGGGTGGCGTCATCTCTACCACAAAGTCAACGAGCGCTTGAGCCTTGATTATGGTATGAGGCTCGTATCTTATGCCGAACTCTCCGAGCGCTTCCATCGAATTCCGCATGTACTCTTGGAACATTTTTGTAGACTAAGTACTGATACGTAGCTCTTGCGTTCTTCAATCAAAATGACATGACTTTGTAGCAATAAGTCTTCCTCTCAGTCACAAATGTCATCTTCTTTGGGTCTAATGGATGCATGAGTATCTGATTGTATAAGAGAATGCATCCATGAGACTAAGCATCTCGTTCCCCGCTGTAGCATCCATCAATTGATTAATTTTTGAAATAAGGAAGTAGTCCTTTGAGCATGCTTTATTCGGGTCATTGAACCCTATAGAGGACTTCCATTTTTCGTTCTTAATATGTTCCTTCACTGTGTTAGCCAAACAGTCTGGGTAGTGGACCTCTCAAGTCTCGATAATTATGCTTGCTCTCTCGCGGGAGCGTTTGTGTAATCTATGACCTCTCAAGTCTTGCTTGGTGTCTCACATGAGCATTTGCATAATTTGTGACTTTTCGAATCTTGATATTTATGCCTGCTCTCTCATAATAGCATTTTCATAATTTGGGACATCTCGGATCTTGATAATCATGTTTGATATCCTCTAGAGCATTTGTGTAATCTTTGACCTCTCAGATCTTGATAATTATGCATGCTCTCTCACGGGAGCACTTGCGACATCTGAGATCTTGATAATTAAGATTGCTCTCTCATCTAAGAATTTATATAATCTGTGACATCTCGGATCTTGATAATTAAGCCTGTTCTCGCGTGGGAGCATTTACGTTATTTATGTTTTAATTGTACTTATATATTCCTAGGAGATTTACAATATATATATATATATATATATACTTTATTTCAAGTTTTTTATCCCTTATTAAGAGGGTTCAAGCGATTCATAGAATTCGTACTGAGGTATCATGGTGATATAATTAAGAGGTTATTGGATTTCATATTATGCCCTAGGATCTCGTTGCTTATAATGGTTTCATGCTTGATATCATATTAAACTAAAGTGATTTAAAAATATTCTTGAAAAGAATAATAAATTTGAGCATTAAAAATAAATTACGTACCTCAAAATTATAATTGAGATTATCGATGTGACTCTTGATTTTGCAAATAATGCACATCCAAGTTTTGTGATCTGCATCCGAATCTTGAAACTTGCTCTTGTCCAAGATTCTAAATAATATTTATTGTATTATTTTTCTCAAAATCTTAATAGAGATCATCGATGTGACTCGCGATTTTGAGAGAATAACAAATTTAGAATAATGCTAATCTGAGTTGTGTGGTCTACGTCCTGATCTTGAAGCTCACTATGTTTGAGATATTAAATAATATTGATGCAAATAATACAATTTGCTTAATTAATTAAAGAGAACTTTACAATTTTATCATATTAAAATAAATAATAAGCAAATAAATTGCTTAATAATAAAAATAAATAAATAATAATAATTATTGTGTGTTGATAAATCTTCCCTGGAGTTTATATTTATTATGTATTTGCTCCGCCATTTTTTTTATTCGCAAAACTGATTTGGAGGAGCTTATTGGGCCATCTGAAGGATGAGCATGCATTGGGCCTGTGAATAAAAGAGCTCGAGCGACCTTTGTGAGGAGGCCTCGCTCTAAGAGGCACAACACTATAGAAGTGAGGCCTTGGACGCATGGGTTGCGAAGAGTAATGGGCCAGATCGCGGGTTGTCGCACGCGGATAATTCTGCAGGTCAACCGGCGGGTTACGATAGGCACAAGTTGAGCTGGAAAGGAGCCGATCTGGGCTTCGCACAAGCTGGGCCGCACGCTGGGTTTCCTAACCTCTCTCCCATTCCCCATGGGCCATTTTAGTGATCTCTCTTGGGCTCATTTAATGGACCCATGGGTTAGAGCCGTGTAGGTTAACCCGGTGACTGAAAAACCAGGTAAGGATGACTTACACCGTCGAAGAGCGTGGTGGCGTGTGAGGCCATCTCCGGCCATTGTTGACGGTCGAAAAATTCCAACCCGATGACTGAAAAAACGGATAAGGATGAAACCGCCACCGGCGCGGGCGTGTGGGGGCAGTGTGACCTTCGCCGACGATCTTTATTGACCGAAAATCATCAGAAAATGCGAGAAATGGTTCGCCGGCGATATTTTTTACCGGATACCTACCGAAAATGCTAGAAATCCCCCTCTGAAACATTCTATAGACGTCTTGGAGTCTGAAATCGCTCCATTTGAAGTAGATCTGAGCTTCTTCATTCGGCGATGGAGGAGATTATTCGTGGTCTGAAAAAGGTCCGACGACGTCATGGGTGAGTGGTTCGTCGGTGAAAGACGACCTGAGCTGGTTGTTACCGGCGTGCTTCACGGCTGCTCGTGGCTCGTCGACTTCCGCAATGGTGGATTCCGCCTCTGCTCTTTTTTTTTGGCGTTGATCAACGGCGGCATCTTCGTGACTCTTCCAAAAAATCCGCCAATCCAAAACATTCTCCATCGTCTTCCTCGTTCTTTTCTATCGAAAACATGGATCGTTTCACCGTTCTTCCGATGATCGTGGAGGTGGATTATTTTATTTGTGAGTGATTTTGAAAAATGGAAGATCTATGTTTTTACAGACTCCGCCAAACTGTAAAAAATATGTCATCGACTTTCGAGAAGAGCTCCACGCATCGCTCAATGATTCATTTAAGAGTCTGCAAATATTAAAAATGATCGTGAAAGCAGTAGACAGGGAGGGCACCATGAGTGACCTACCGAGAGTCAGTATAGTGTTTAGAGAAAAATAGCAATATGAAAAATTGATTACCGTTTAATGAGGATCATCATATATTAATAATGATTTTCTGATTCAGTCAAACGTTCATATTCAGTGTATCTTCTTCTTTATTCTGATAATGAATGAATATATTTATGGAGAATATTCTATAATCAGAATATTTTGGTGATCTATTATACTTTTTAACAACCATTGAGATTGCCTGATAGATTCGATATGTGACTATCATTTCCTTTGTATGAGATTATCTCGTCATTCGTGTGACATCAGTAGTGTAAGTATGAGTGTGATCGTGTCCATCGATCTTGTCGTGGAGGGTGCCTCGATCATCATGGTGACTTCGGGCATGAATAAGTCCTTAGTTTAGACTTAATGTGGATCTTACCCGAGAAATGAGAGTATTAGGTGTTGTTCAGAAATATTATTGAGTGGGTTTTAGCCCGAGTGTTTTTCCTCCTCTACAATATCTTTTAGAATAATGCACGTAAGTGTCCTTTTTTTTCTTGACTCACTACTCCCCATTAAACCTCATCAAAATATCCAAACCCGTACGGGCCGAGATTAGGATTGTATTTTTTAGTCGGGCCGGGATTCTCTCGTGTTTGGGCTCTCGTATTTAAACCCACATAAATGAATTAATATTGAAATTTATTTTCTTAAAATATATTAAAATTTGTTTGATAATTTTAGTGCTAATACTTTTGTGGATGAGATCATGATTGTTAAACTCCTGATTTGGATCGTAAGATCTTACAATTTTACGATCATGGCTAATCTACACGATCCGATTTAAAGGTAGAATCTTAAATTGAGAGAATTTTACGATCTTATTATATTTTTTATCTAGGATTGGTATGGTCGTAAGATCCTACTACGATCTTCCAATCCCACGAATTATAATTTTTGTAAGATATTAATAAGAAAATAATATAATATTTATTTAATTTGTTAATTTTTAAGTTATTTTGTATTTATTTAATTTGTCAATAAATAAAATTTTATGTTTATTCTTTAACTATACAAAAGAATTTCTAAACATTGAGAAAGATGATTTTTTAGGTTTTTTTTTTTCATTTTCAAACCTTGTTTTTTTCATTAGATTTGAAGGTTAAGAAGATTATAGCAGGTTGAGGCCACTGAGTTACAAGGGGGCAGACGTATTGCAACTCGAGTTGGGTTGAGCATGGCCGGGCCGGCCAGATTGTCACCTCTATCGCAACTCGAGTCTTGATCCTATAGGATGGAACTGGGATGAGATTTTTATTTTAGAATAAGACGATCTCATCTCATTGACTAGTCAACGTCCTGTCCAATTGACTAGTTATGATGGGGCATGATTGCAATGAGTCAAAAAAAAAATCAGACGAGACGTCTGGTCGATGATGTTTATTCTAGATGCTATACTTGCATTCCTTGTCAATTATTATAAGAAAAAGTTCAACATTATATACTTTAGAATAAGAAATACTCTTTTGGTCCATGCACGAATGTAGTTCCCTACTTCGAGTTTATTACGTATGTAGTGAATATAAACTAAAGTTACGGTTGGATTAAGAAAGCATATATAGTTAATTAGGATTGATTCAAGATAGCGTGGCACGATTAATCAAAAGCTAGAGCTAGATTAATCAGACCAAGTTAGTAACGAAGCATAATTGTTTAATTAATTAATCCTAGCTAAGGCAAAGAATCAACAACTGCTCCAATTGTCCCAACTGACCCAACAGTCGAGAAACTCCATATCAGATTTGGGACTCAAGTGAATGGATTATAAGAAAGCAACGATGGTCAATAAAAGGTTCTTGCGATGACAAATATTCCCAGTTTGTAACTAATGTACGCAATATTATTGTATTATTTAAGATTTATCGTTTATAGCTCATAGCTCATGACCCCAATAAAAATCCACAAAATCACCTTTCATATATAAATTAACTCAAATGTCACCAATGGTTTACCAAATGTCAATATTTCCTTCAACCCAATTCTTTAAATTAGAATCCCATTTCATGTAAATAAAAAATAATAGTGTAACTATATACATGGCTAAGATTAATTTGAATCTCAATTAATTATACATTTGAGGACATTTTTGAACACACACGAACGGCTTATAAATTTGTGTTTAATAAGTAGCTTCGTAAAAAAAAAGAGAGTTTAAATAATTTAATGAACATGGATTCAAGTGGTATATGGAGATCAATTAGGATGGTTTTGTTGATTTCAACACTAATGGTCGAAGTTGGGTTGATTACAGGAGATGATGCTTTTCCACCATTATCTACAGCTCCTTCTCCATCTTTTCCTCCTTTCAAGTCTTTTCCATCAAATGATATTATTACCATTACAAGAAACGTGACTAAGATATGTCCAAAAAGAGCCTACAGGATGTGTGCAAGACATGAAAGTTTACAAGAGTTCCTAATTTGTTTTACTCGATATGAAGAACTATGTTTCATGGGACTTCGATTCTAGCTAGTCTCAAAACTAGCTTTACTAATTAAGATTTTGATCGTAAATCAGATTTTAGTTGAGTAAGTGATGTTATCAATTATTAATGTGTTGATATTCAATATTCACTAGAATGATAATCATAAATTAATACGTTAATTGATGTGTCATCTTTTCAAATAAATGCGTGGTCTAGAAGTTTGGATATTTTATTTTCTTTTATTTGGTTTTGGTTTTGTATAGTACGTGAATAATATCTTGAAGTTTGGATATTTTATTCCCTCCCTCCCTCCCTCCTTAATTCTTAGTTGTATAATATCATCTGTAAATCAATTATATATACCTTACATAAATCGGGATAGTGAGTTAGTTTTTAAGAATGAAATTGTTAATTCGTGATAATTGTAGAATTAGAAAAGTTATGTAATTTAGGACGAAATATTCCTTCTATTCATGTGTACTCTGCACTTAGTTTTAAACTCACATTTAGTTTTTTATTAACACGGGTATCCAAAGTCTCGGCTAATCCCGATGATTCATAGACTTTCAGTTAGGAGTTTACCGCAAGTGCACATAGATAAATCACATGACAATTAAATCTCTCAGGTTGATGACCATAAAAAGTGATACTCACTGAATTCGACCTCGAGACCATGTATGGTTACGTTTAAACCTAATTTATCTTAGATTTAATTAAAGATAATATGGTTACTGATCAATGACCAGAGTTAGATTAGTGGGTTATTTGTAAATATGTATCATTTTCATTTTGGTTAAAGATTTTTATACCAATTTATCAAAATCTAGAATTTTATACCTCTCGCACATCACAATCAACATAAAAAAATTTCAACTCTCTATTTCTTCATCATTTCTTTCCCTTTTTTTTCATGCAAGGATCAAACCAATACTCACACCCTCACTCTTCTTCTTCTTCCCCTCCATGATTTCTAGTTTGCTTCCTCCATTCTTTCTTATTCAGCAAAGAAACAAAGGTTTGTTTCCTTCATGCTTTCCTGTTTTGTGAAGTTCTTCTTCTCAATCGCACTAGTTTTGACCATAGCATAGTCGTTTAGGCTTCAATGATGGTAATGGTCGAATGTGTACTTAACCAACTCAGATCTATTGGATTCAATCAAAATGGCAGAATTGGTACTTGATGGCACAAATTGTCAGTGGCTGGAGAAAACTTGAGGCTTGAGAAAACTTTTTTTTTTTCGTTTGGATTTTGTGAGTTCTTTTACACTTCTTTGGATGATAAGTTTGTTAATTAAATATGTTTGTTGATTAAAATTTAAGTAATTATAAACCGATTAAGGGTTCAAGATTGATTATTGTGTGAATAAAGTCAATTTCTGTATCTAGATTGCTCTCTGTATAAATCACTGCATGAAACAAAATGATTACTTGAAGGCTTCAAGTAATCATAAAACAGTACTTGAACCCTTCAAGTAGTTACAAGACTATTTGAACCCTTCAAGTAGTCTTTTTGTCTCCTGTAGTGATTTATCCGGAGAGCATGTGACTACTTGAAGGGTTTAAGTAGTGACAAGCTTATTAGACAATAAACTTCAAGAGGAAAAAAATTACTTGAAGGATTTAAATAGTAAAAAATGACTACTTGAACCTTTCAAGTAGTCACATGCTCACTAAAAACTGACTGTTGGAGACAAAAATGACCACTTGAAGGGTTCAAGTAGTATTTTATGACTACCTGAACCATTCAAGTAATTATTTTTTTTTTCAGTCAATACTCATATACTAGGTGATTACTTGAAAGGTTCAAGTAGTTGTATCTAACTACTTAAACCCTTTAAGTAGCGATTTTGATTCTGGAAGTAAAAAAATTACTTGAAGGGTTCAAATAGTTGTATCTGACTAATTGAACCCTTCAAGTAGCGGTTTTGATTCTGAAAATAATAAAAAAAATTACTTGAAGGATTCAAGTAGTTGTATCTGACTACTTGAACCCTTAAAGTAGTCAGTTTGATTCTGAAAGTAAAAAAAATATTATTTGAAGGCTTCAAGTAGTAGCATCTGAGTACTTGAACTCTTCAAGCAACGATTCTAATTCTGGAAGTAAAAAAATTACTTGAAGGGTTCAAGTAGTTGTATCTGACTGCTTGAACCCTTCAAGTAGTGATTTTGATTCTGGAAGAAAAAAACATTACTTAAAGGGTTCAAGTAGTTATATCTGACTACTTGAACTCTTCAAGTACTAATTTTGATTCTAGAAGTAAAAAAATATTACTTGAAGGGTTCAAGCAGTTGTATCTGACTACTTGAACCTTTCAAATGGTGAGTTTGATTCTGGAAGTAAACAAATATTACTTGAAGAGTTCAAGTAGTCAGATTCAACTACTTGAACCCTTCAAATATTTTTTCTCTCTTGAAGTTTGTTATCCTGTAAGCTCGTCACTACCTGAAAGGTTTAAATAGTGATGCGGATGGTGCAACTTTAAAATTCCTGAAATAAATGGATCGTGACACGCGCAGGTAGATCCACTGGCCCGTAAGATATCAAATCGAAACTTGTTCAGAGATCTAAATGTGTAATGGGCTTAGTCATTGTAGCCCAGTTTCAGGTTCAAAAAACACTGTTTTAATCACTTTCGGAGGCCTGAAAGTTATTTCGGTAGTAGTTTTGGGCTTTTTATAAGATTCAATAGGTTTGGTATTGTTAGAGTTTTGTTGAGACTTTCGCTATATAAGGTTGTCATTTTATACTACTTGAACCCTTCAACTAGTTTTTTTCCTCCTGAAGCTTATTATCCAGTAAACTCATCACTACGTGAAGGGTTCAAGTAATAATTTTTTACTACTTGAAGGATTCAAGTAGTAAGTTTTGACTACTTAAACCCTTCAAATACTTTTTGTTTACTGGACAATAGATTTCAAGAGAAAAAAAATTACTTGAAGGGTTCAAGTAGTATAAAATTAATAATTGAACCTTTCAAGTAGTGCGAGCTTATTGGAAAACAAATTTCAAGAGAAAAAAAATACTTGAAAGGTTCAAGTAGTAAAAAATTAATATTTAAGCCATCAAGTAGTGATTTGCTTACTCGACAATAGATTTCAAAAGAAAAAAACTGTTCGAAGGGTTCAAGTAGTATACAATACTACTTGATACCTTTAAGTAGTCACCAGTATTAGGGTTGCTAACTGATCAAATAAAAAATAACTACTTGAAGGGTTCAAGTAGTCATAAATAATTATTTTAACCTTTCAAGCAGTCACCTGTTATATGGGTAATTGACTGAAGGAAAAAACAACTACGAGAACCCTTCAAGTAGTCATGAACAACTACTTGAAGGGTTCAAGTAGTCATAAACAATTACTTGAACTCTTCAAGTAGTCACCTGGTGTACAGATAATTGATTGACAAAATAAATTACTTGAACCGTTCAAGCAGTCATAAACAACTACTTAAAGGGTTCAAGTAGTCATAACACAATTACTTGAATCCTTCAAGTAGTCACATGTTGTATGTGTAATTGACTGATAAAAAAATAACTACTTGAACCCTTCAAGTAGTCAAAAATAACTACTTGAAGAGTTCGAGTAGTCAAAAATAACTACTTGAAGAGTTCGAGTAGTCATAAATAACTACCTGAACCCTTCAAGTACTCATAAACTACTACATGAAGGGTTCAAGTAGTCATAAAAAACTACTTGAACCCTTCAAGCAGTCACCTAATGTATGAGCGTTGGCTGACAAAAAAAATAATTACTTGAAGAATTCAAGTAGACATAAAAAATACTTGAACCCTTCTAGTAAAAGAAAAATTCGTTGAAAAATAAAGAAATAGAAGAATAATAAAATATTATTAGATTGATTTGACATGTGCATTGAAAAAGAAAAAAGAAATGATGAAGGAAGATAGAGATTGCAAGTAGTGATATGAAGTTGGTGAACCAGATGTATAACAAAATTTATTTTCAAAAAGAGGTGTAAAAATCCTTAAGGAAAATGAAAAAGATATATTTATCCTAAAAATCCTAGATTAATTAGGTTAAAGTGAGTAGATAAATTACTTTAATGTAAGTAAGTAACCAAAATTTAACTGTAGTGTAAGGATATTCAAAGGTGACATCTAACAACATATTCACCTAGTATAATTAAACAACTTACTAAGTACAATGAAAAAGGTTTCCAATGTGGACAATTTATTAATTAATCAATTATACCTAAACTCAGTTATGGTTGGGATATCATTTAGAAGTTCTCAAACGAGTATTAAAAAATAGAGACGCGTGATCAGTTACTGCTACTTAACTCCTGTTACGGGCATTCTCAAATTACAAATGGTATGGCGTCACGTGACATGTCACAATAAATGCTTTTACTTAACTCTAAGAAGAGGAATTGGAGAGTTGAGCTCCTAATAGGGAAGGAACCGACCTGACCAGGTCATCCCCTAAAGGAGCTTGGGAAACATCGACTAACGTGAGCTAGGAGGTTTCAAGGGGAAGGACTGACGTAGGAGCTCGGCTAGCCCTGTGTTAGGCATCATCATTATTCGCCGAAAGTAGCGCTCAACGTGGCATTTTCTCATTTACGACAGGCACCGATCGACTTCAAATCACCATGATGAAGCGTCGAAAAGCCACCAAACGGTCGCATCCACCACACCGATAGGACTAAAGGTAAATCGATAATTAATGCACGTCAGCTCGGGGGACAAAAGCATTTAAATGTCGCCCCCAAGCTCATCATTTCAACGAAGGTCGTCACCTCACCCAAAGCTTATTCCACATGCTTCCCTCTCCCAAGGTCGGGTATAAGTACCAAATCCACAGACTGTGTAAGGTACGCAACTCTAAACTAAGGAAAACTCTGTCAAAATTACTCCAGGATATTGACTTAGGCATCGAAGGCTCTTCGACGAGGAAACAACCCCCGGTTCTCTTCGCCTTAATTAGGATGTTCAGGTATGATGTACTATGTTGCTCAACCCTAATTAAGACTCATTTATACCATCACTAAATGTGTTTGAAGATCTAAAGGGTAAAAAGAGATAAATCAATTCTACATAAAAAGATTCCACAAGAAGTATAGAGTGTTAGATTCAAAATTCATTTGAGTATAAACCTTATCTCAATAAAACTCCAAAGATCATGTTGAACACACCAAGAATCAAAATATTATAGAGCGGAAGCATACCTAAATCCATGACGATAGATTGTTGTTTAGATCCAAGCGGTTGGCCTTCCAGATCTAAACGATTATCTATCCGAGAGTCTCATTTGATTAAGCATTTCATTTTTCTCTCTAACGATGAGATATTATGGAGAATAGAATGGTTTCCCATTATGGTGTGACCTGGGGACCATAATCACTTATAGATAATTCATCTTTTGATATTTCTATTTTAACCCATCATAAAAATAGAAATTACCCTAAGTCTTCTACACATTAAAAGGTCCACAAATCTATTAGATACATTTAAACTCCAATTATCCAAAACTTAGTTGATCACCTTTGACTGGGTTTAACTTTATTTGACATTCTGTAACACATAATTATTTTATACATAAGTCCAACGTTGGATTAAGGATCCAACAATCTCCCACTTGGACTATGTGTTAAACCTTATGATTATATTTTTAAAAAATAATTGAACGCGTTCAACTTTGTGTCATTACCGAAATGTATCTATAACCAATATGGTCCATCAATCATACCGACATAGGATGAAAGCAGCCTCTGTTACATCAATCATAACTCAACCCGTTAATAGCCACGTATATCAATACAACTGAATGACATGGATTATGATGTGGATATGTAGCATGAGAATTCATGTAATGTGATCTTAACATGTCTATTTTCAACTGGTCCTCCTTAAACCTTAGTGAGATCATACCATACATAAATCAGAGTGTGAATACCAAAGGCTTTATTTCTGCAGAAATAACCTTAAATTTTTTGTAAACCAAAATGACTTAAAATATGTCTATATGAAAGAACATCTAAAAATAAAATACAAACTCCCGCTAGAACTGAATATCCTCAACTGATATAACACCCATGCGAGCAATGTTCTTATAAAATACCTTGGGTGGCAATGCCTTAGTAAGTGGATCCGCAATCATGGAGTTTGTTATGATGTGCTCTATAGAAAATTGTCCACTCTGAACCCTTTCTTTAACAACTAGGAACTTGATGTCTATGTACTTTGACTTTGTTGAGCTCTTGTTCTTATTAGAATAAAGTACTGCTGATTTGTTGTCACAAAATAACTTTAGTGGTCTTTCAATACTGTCCACTATGTGCAGCCCTGTGATAAAACTCTATAACCATATTCCGTGATTGAATGCCTCATAACATGCTATGAACTCTGCTGACATAGTAGAAGAGGCCATAAGAGACTGTTTAACACTCTTCCACGAGAAGCACCTCCAGCAAGCAGAAATATATAGCTCGACGTAGATTTCATACTATCTTGACATCCGACAAAATCAGAGTCAGTATATCTAATGATCTTAATATGATCCAACCTCCGATTTGTGAGCATGTAACCTTTTGTTCTCTATAAGTACCGCAAGACCCGTTTAGCTATTTTTCAATGGTCTATGCCTGGATTACTTAAGTATCCATCCAACATCCCAGTCACATACGCAATATCAGGACGTGTACAAACTTGAGCATGCATTAGACTCCCTACTACTGAGGCATAGAGAATCTTCTACATTTTCTTTTCCTCCAAATCATTCTTAGGGCACCGATTGAGATCAAACTTGTCTCCCTTATCTATAGGGGAATCACCTGGTTTAGAGTCTTGCATATCATATCTTTTAAGGACCTTTTCGATTTAGCTCTTTTGTGATAATCCAAGAATAACCTGAGAGCAATCTCGGTGTATTTGGATCCCTAATATAAAATAGGCTTCACCAAGATCTTTCATCTCAAAATTTTTAGCTAGTAAGGTGTCGTGTAATAAACTCATATCGTTGTTGGCAAGCAAAATGTCATACACATATAAAACCAGAAAATATGCTTGCTCCTACAGAACTTATGGTATATACAATCATCGACCAAATTTATCTCGAAACCGAATGAGATGATCACCTGATGAAACTTAAAATATTATTGTCGAGATGTCTGCTTGAGTCCATAGATGGATTTTTTAAGTTTACAAACCATATTCTTTAGGTTTCCCAACACAAAGTTTTCTGGTGGCACTATATAGATTATCTCTTCAATGTCACCATTGAGAAATGTCGTCTTTACATCCATATGATGCAGCTCAAGATTGAAATGCATCATCAATGCCATTATAATCTTGAAAGAGTTTTTTTTAGAAGTCGGAGAGAAAGTCTCTTTATAGTCGATGCCTTTTTTGTGTAAATCCCTTTTGTGGCAAGACGAGACTTATATCTTTCCACATTACCTTTTGAATCTTTTTTTGTCTTAAAAATCAATTTTCAACCAATGAGTTTCGCATCTTATGGTAATGGAACAAGATCACACACGTCATTGTCCTTCATGGACTTAATCTCCTCATTCATGGCATCGATCCACTTTTGAGAGTTAGAACTTTCCATGGCTTGACAGAATTTGATCGGACCATCTTCCATCACACCAATGTCAACTTCATGTTCTTGGAGAAACACAATGTAATCATCTAGTACTACACTTGAGGTGCTATAGTTTGTTCTTCCAGAACAATCTCTTGAATGAGAGGTTCTCCGATATTGTCTTCTGTTGTGTCATGAACAAGGTCGAGAACACAATCTAATCAATGCCAATAACACATATGGGAATATTAACATATTCCTCTTAAAGGACAATATCTCTAACCATACGTCCCTCTGCAAACTCAGCATCCCCAAAGAACCAGGCAATTCTTCCAGAACAATCTCTTGAATGGGAGGTTCTCCGATATTGTCTTGTGTTGTGTCATGAACAAGGTCGAGAACACAATCCTAATCAATGCTAATAACACATGTGGGAATATCAGCATATTCCTCTTGAAGGAAAATATCCCTAACATTATGTCCCCCTGCAAACTCGGCATCCCCAAAGAACCATGCACACTTGTTGGCTCATAAAACTTGTACCCCCTAGATCTTTTAAAGTATCCAACAAAATAATAACTCACCATCTGTAAGTCCAATTTCTTTTCATTAGGCCTATAAGGTCATGCCTCGGCTGAACATCCCCAAATGTGCAAATACCTTAGACTCTTATCGCTCATATAGGGTTTTGGCAGTTACTTTAGTTGAAACTTTGTTAATGATATATGTTGCAGCTTTAAGTGCTTCACCTCAAAGTGATTCTGGTAAGGTTGAATGACTAATCATATCCCTAACCATGTCCTTGAGCATTCTGTTTCGTCTTTCAGCAACACTAATCATAGTGGACGAATCCGACATAGTGTATTGTGGGACGATACCGCATTCCTCTAGGAATTAGCAGACGGTCATGGATGTTATTCACCTGAACCATCATATATGTCATAGTACTCATCATATTTGCCACAGTACTCACTACTTAATCCTTTCGTTGAGTTGATTCTTAACTTCAACCTTAATCCGACATAGATGTAGTCACATCTAGAATAATCGTCTATGAACGTTGTAAAGTATTGTTAACCATTACGACCGACCGAAGGGAATGACCCACAAATATCCGTATGAATAAGTTCTAAGACGTTCTGAGTCCTGTTGACTTCAAATCTCATTTTATATGTTTTTACCCTTTATGCAATTAACACAAATGTCAAAATCTGTAAAATCTAAGGGACCAAGAATTTCGTCTGACACAAGTCTCTCTATTCTCTGTATGCGGATATGACATAATATCTTGTGCCATAACGCAACCGAATTCTCACTGGTTAATTTTATTTTAGTACCACGTGTACTTACTTGCATATATTCTTTAATTGAAGCAATTGTATCAAGTAAATGAAAATTATCATAACCTGACAAATAACTGGAATCAATCAAATTTGAATCATGAAACAAACCACGGTTCTTCATCTCCAAATGAACAACCATAACCAACTTTGTCCAAAATAGAAACAACGCTCAAATTTCATCTAAAAGACAGTACAATAAATTTTTCATTATGATTCAAATAAAATCCAGTCTTTAACAATAATCTAAATTTCCTTATCGCCTCAATTTCAACCGTCTTTCCATTGCCTACATAGATTTATCTTTTAACATCACTTGGACTTCAGCAAATGAAGCAACCATGTATAGACACACTGATGTGAGTTGTTGCACCAGAATCTATCCACCACGTCTGTTTAGCAACTGAACTTAAATTAACCTCAGAACAAACCAAATTAAGAAGCACACATTTCTTAGCAAATGAACTTAAATTGGTGTATTACTGCTTCTTATGCCCTTCAACTCCACAGAAGTAACAACTATTACCTTCCGAGTCAAGCAATTTCTTTTGTTGTTTCTTATGTGATGCTATATCTGCAACTACTTTTTTCTTTTTCCTTTTCTTTCCCTTGCCCTTATCTTAAGATGTAAAGGCCAGGAAAGCACCATTTTGTCTTATCATGTTTCACTATTTTCTCTTCCTAAACACAGTATGAGATGAGCTCATTTAGAGAGCAAGTCTCTTTTTAACAATTATAACTCACCTTAATCTGTCTAAACTGTGTTGGAAGGGATATCAAAATTGGATACACCAGCAAGTCTTTAAAGAGTTCAAGCCTAAGTGCTTTCAACCTTGAAACAATGCGAAAGATTTTCATAATGTACTATCTGATATTGTCTTTACCCTTATACCTCATCGAAATTAGATCTGCCAATAGCATACTACTTTCTCCCTTTTTGTTTTTGACAAACCTCTTTTTAATATTCACAAGGAAATCCTTAATTGTAGTAATATTTTCAAATATAGTGCCCTTGAATGTTTCTGGAATGGCCTTCTTCTTGATCGGCATACACTTGCGACTTGATTTGTCCCACCTTTCCATATCCCTCCTTTCATCAGAGTTATTATTATCCGTAAGAGGTGAATGAAAATCAATCATCAATGCAAGATCAAGATCCATAACTCCAAGAACTATCAAGAGATTATCTTTCTAGGACTTGAAGTTTGAGTCATTTAATACTTTATTTTTACTTGATGTTGGCATTAGCTTGAGTAATAATTTAATAGAGAACAATTATCCAACCTACAAGTTCATATGAATCCCAAATAAGAATAATAAATTTAAACAAAAGTAAACTTCATCTCAAGACACTGGGCACTTCATTAATATTTTGACTTTGGCCAACATTATTAACTTGTAAGTGATGCATTGGTGTAGTAATCAAACACTAACGATAAAGAACATATCAAACAAGGAACCTTCCTTTAGGCTGATTTATTGTTCACATGTAAAACTGAATAATCATCACGTATTTATTATCACAGAAGCATATGTAATTTTGTCAGATATTTCATTCCTTTGGACCAGTAAATATTCACATAAGTTACATACACATATAACCTTTTATATTTTAAGCCAAAATTAATTTCACAAGAGAGGTCACTTTGAAAACATGTTGCTTCAACTAATTCATCTTAAAATATATAACATACTAATGCTCGAATTTAAAATTATACCGAATTTAAGCTTTAAATTAATTGATAAATAATTAATTTTGTGATCCTTAGAAAAACTGTTTTGAAATTATTTTAACCAAAAATCCGTAGAAAATTCAAAATAATTTATTTGATAATCCTTCAAAATTATTTTGAAATTATTTTAACCAAAAACTGAAAATAATCAAAACAATTTATTTGAAAACCCTTAAATTGAAATTAATTTGATCATCTTAGTGTCCGTCCGCCACAACGTCTATACCAAAAGTGAGAGAAACCCCATCCTTATCATTATGTTTTATGCTTGTATGTCATTGTATTACCCAAAAGAAAACATTGATATGCATTTACTATTTATCTTAATTATATGTTTGAAACTGTATAATATGGTTAAGTTTATAACTCAAAGTATTAATGTATAAGCATAATATTATTCTTGTAGTACATGTTCTCGTTTCTCTCCATTCGCACGTCTGTACCGATGTTTAATGGGCTTAATTTTTCTGATTGGTGTGAACAAGTCCAATTTCACTTAGGTGTTTTGAATTTGGATTTTCATTTCAATTTGACAAACCTGCTGCTACTACTGATGCTAGTAGTGATGGAAATAAGACTTTCTATGATGCTTGGGAAATGTATAACAGGCCAAGCCTAATGTTTATGCGAATAAGTGTAGCAACCAACATCAAGTCTACTCTTTCCAAAGCTAAAAATGCTAGGGAATTCATGAAATTTATGGAAGAGTATTTTCAGACTGCTGATATGTCACTTGCTGGGACATTAATGGTTGTATTGACCATCATGGAATATGATGGCACTCGTAGCATGCACGAGCATGTCATTGAAATGATGAATATTGCAGCACGACTTAAGTCCTTGAGGATGAATGTGGATGAGAGTTTCCTTGTACAGTTTATCATAAACTCACTGTCTACTCATTATAGTTTTTTTGAAATGAACTATAACACCGTGAAAGATAAAAGAAATGTGAATAAACTTCACAGTATGCTTGTTCAGGAGGAAATGAGACTTAAGAATCAAGACACTAATTCTATCATCTCATAATTAAGTAATCAAGGAGCTGGAAAGAAAGCTGGAAGAAAGCATGAAAGCACAATCATGGACCATTTGAGATTAATGAGTCCTCTTACCAAATCAACAAGAAGGAACGCAAGAATGATAAGTGTCGTTTCTATGGGAAACCTGGACACTTTCAGAAAGATTGTCTGAAACGTAACACATGGTTCGAAAAGAAAGGTGAGCATAGTGCTTTCGTATATTTCGAATCAAATTTAGTTGAAGTTCCTTATAATACTTGGCGGATTGATTCTAGCTGTACACTTATGTTTCAAATACGATGCATGGATTCCTTATGACCTAAATCACACATTTAAATGAAGTGTTCGTTTATATAGGGAATCGAGTCAAAGTTCCAGTTGAAGCTATTATAACTTATCGATTGATTTAGATACTGGATGCCATTTAGATTTATTTTAAACTTTTTATATACCTTTATTTCTCATAATTTAATCTCTTTGTCTAAACTTGACTTAGTTGGATACTCTTTTAAAATTGAAAGTGGATGCATCGGTTTATTTAAGAAAAATCATTTCATTGGTTCTGATATTCTTTGTGATGGTTTATACAAACTGAAACTTGATAATCTGTTTGATGAGACTCTTCTGACCTTGCATCATAAAGTTGGAACTAAACGTGGTTTAGAAAATGAACGTCCTACTTACTTGTGGCATAAACATTTGGGTCACATTTTCAAAGAAGGATTGGAAAGAGTAATAAATAATTAAATCCTTTCAGAATTGCATTTTACTGATCTAGGTATTTATGTGGATTGTATTAAAAGAAACAGACAAAACACACAAAGAAAGGAGCAACAAGAAGCACACATCTTTTTGAAATAATACACACCGATATATGTGGGCCTTTTGATGTTCCACCTTTTGGTGGAGAAAAGTATTTTATCATCTTTATTGATGATTTTTCACGTTATAGTTATGTCTACTTGTTGTATGAAAAATCTCAATCAATAGATGCCTTAGAGGTGTTTGTTAATGAGGTTGAAAGATAATTAGACAGAAATATGAAAATTGTCAGGTCTGACAGATGCTGTGAATATTATGGAAAATATAATGAAGGTGGATAATGCCCAGGTCCATTTGCTAAATTCCTTAAAAAGCATGGTATATATGCTCGATATACTATACCGAGTACACCACAACAAAATGGTATAGCAGAATGGCATAATCATACCTTAATGGATATGGTTAGGAGTATGTTAAGTAACTAATCTTTACCCATATCATTGTGGATGCATGCGTTAAAAACTACCATGTATTTGTTAAATATGGTTCCTAGTAAGACATTTCTTAGGACTCATTTTGAACTGTGAATTGGTAGTAAACCCAATTTAAGATACCTGCATGTTTGGGGTTGCCCGGCAGAAGTAAAGATCTATAATCTACAAAAAAAAAAGAAATTGGATTGAAGAACATTGGTTATCCAGAAAAATTTAAAGGGTATAGATTTTATTGCCCTGGTCATTGTACAATAATGGTTGAAACTAGAATGCCAGGTTCATTGAGAATGATGAAGTCAGTGGGAGTCAAGAACCATAAAATGTGGTGATTCAAGAAGTTAGGGTACAAGTTCTTTTACCCTTAGCTTCTTCCAAGTTGTTGTTCCTCCAATTATTGAATAGTTAAACAATGGGCAAGAACAATAAGTTAATGAACAAACAACCTACAATGAGGATAATGTTGATGAACCACAAGAAATAGCATTAAGGAGGTCTTAAAGGCAAAGAAAGTATGTTATTTCTTATGATTATGCGGTATATCTACCGGAGTCAGAATTTGACTTAGGAATCGTAAAGATCCAGTTTGATTTTCACATGCCATTGAAAATGTTAATTCTATGAAATGCTTAGATGTCATGAAAGATGAATTGCCTCAAGGTTGTAAAAGGGTCGAGTCATGGGTCTTCAAGACCAAACGTGACCCTAATGGTAATATCGAACGACATAAGGCCATACTGGTGTTAAAGGTTTTACTCAGAAAGATGGTGTTGACTCTAATTTTGTCCGGTCCAATAATTTAAATACACACATTTTGTTTATTAGCTTATTTACTAGTCTAAGACAAATGTGTGATTTTTGAAAAAATAAAAAAGCCCAATGTCTAAAATAGATAAATAGACTAGGGCTAAAAATATAAGAAAAAAAGTTCAAGGACTAAAAAAATAAAAAAAGGAGCAGAAAGACTAAAAGAAAAAAAGTGAAACCCTAATTTTGCTTATAAATAGAGATGAAGTCTTCACTTGAAGAGGGACTTTTGGAGTGAGAAAGAGAAGAGGTTTTGTAAGAAGGACAATGATATTTTAAGAGAGAGTGTGTGAGAAATAAGAGAGATTTTCTTAGAGAGAGAGAAAGAGAGTTTACATTTATATTCATATATTCATCTTCTCTCATTCTTTTTCTTAATGTAGTCTAAATTTCGTGCACCTCTACTAATGAGATATATTGTTCATTGTTCTTCATAATTTCTCCTTCACACTCATGTAGTTTATATGCTTTGTTCATTCTTCTTTATTTTTTACTTTTAATCTTAAGATTTTATTTTTTAGCATTGATGATTTTCATACAAATCTGATAATGAGATATCTTTGTCATCAACTCAATCAATGAGGATGGATAAAGCCTTTGAGAGGTGCAAAATTAACTCAATATGAATCAATATTTTAATAGGTTAAAATTGTACATTTGATGCAAAATCATCTATAATAATTTCTCATACATAAAAATATATAAAATAGAGAATTAAACATCTATATAAAGATTATACAAATATTTGAGCTTTGAAAACTTTTAATGTTCTCATAAGTCTTTTCAATTTTTTAGATCATGTTGTTATTTTGTGATATTTGTTAGTTATCATCCACGATCATTCCTTTGTTATTTGATTAGTAATGAATGAAAAAAGAAATTATGGTAATTAGTGAACTAAGTAGTTCAAAATAAATAAAAAAAGTATATTTATATCCCAAAAAAATCTATTTTAAAATTTTATTTATCATTTTTTACGTGACGCTCGGTTTAATTAATTACTGTCCATAATTTTTTTATTTGATTAGCATTTATTGGAAAAAAAATGGTAAGTAGTAGACCACTTAGTCATAAATCAAAAGAATATATTATATAAAAAATAAGATTTTAAATTTTATAGAAGAGGATAAATTTCTGATTTTTATCCTCTATTATCTTTTATCATTATTATTTTATATTATTTATTTATTAAAAAAACACACACAAAGGGTGAGCATCCTCTGTTTGGTTACAAATAGTGAATCACCCTCTGTACTTTTTGTTTTATATTGTTTTTTTTCATTTTATATTAATTTCCTCTCGTTCTTTTTATTTTTTGTAATATATGTTTATTTTAATATTCACCGCTCACATCTTTTACACGTTTTGCATATTCATTTTCTAATTTACACATCTTTCTCCACTTTGTCATTCTACAATTTACATATGATTTTAAATTTTCATCTATTTATTTTTTATATAGTTATTAGTATATCTTTTATTTACATATTTATTTTTCTACACTATCATATTGTCATATTTATAATGTGATTCTTCTCTCATTCCCTTATCAATATGGTTAATATTTATATTTGTATGGATCGCAACCTTAACAATTAAATTTAAATTTGGTTAACTCCATTATTTAGTTTTTTTCACTAAAGAAAATCATTATGACGGACTTTGAAATTTTTGGGATACGAAATTTTTTGAATTATTGAGGTAAGAAATTATGTTTTGGATATCGAGAATTGCTCTGATAACGCTTTGATTTAAAAAATATAAAAATATAAAAATATTTTTTCAATGGTCTTTGTACCACCCATTAAATGTCATTTATTTTGTTCATTTTTATGATGCAAAATGTACCAAATGAGACTTTCAAAATTGAATTTTTTTAATCTTGTTTTAAAATATAATTTGGATAGCATTTGATTAAAGTTGGTAACCATTTTAACAATGGGTATTGTGGGGTGCTAATACATTCCCCACACACAAATGACTTCCGAACCAACTTTGAGTTTTCGTAGACCAAAATTTTTATTTTAAAATTGGGTGACCAATCACACCCTAAAATGATTGGTGGCAACTCCGCGTTTCTTTTCTTCAAAAATGATTTTTTCAATCGTCGCTCCACGTCGCATATACATTGTGACAACTATAAAGAGACAATTTTGCCCATCTCTAAGAAATACTCCTTTAGAAGTATCATGGCTTTGGTAGCTCATTATGACTTAGAGTTACATCAGATGGATGTGAAAGCTCCTCTCTAAATGGGAATTTAGATGAAGAGGTTTATATGGATCAGTCTGAGGGTTTTCCATTGAAGGAAAGGAACGCATGGTGTGTAAACTGAAGAAATCAATATATGGACTTAAACAAGCTTCCCGCCAGTGGTATCTTAAGTTCAATGATACCATTACTTCTTTTGGATTTAAGAAAAACTCCGTTGATCAGTGGGTATAAATTTATATTTTTTAATCTATATGTTGATGATATCTTGCTTGCAACTAATGATCTTGGATTATTACATGAGTCCAAGAAATTTCTCTCTAGTATATTTGAAATGAAAGATATGAGAGATGCAACTTATGTGATTGAAATAGAAATATTTTAGAAAAGATCACAAGAATGGTTATGATTGTCTCATATTAATAAAGTTCTAGAGAGATTTAGAATGAAAAAGTGCTCATCAACTGTTGTTCCAATTCAGAAAGGAGATAAATTCAGCCTTATGCAATTCCCAAAAGAATGAATTGGAATGCAAACAAATGGAAGGGATTCCTTATGCATCTATTGTTGGGAGCTTGATGTATGCAAACTTGTACCAGGCCAGACATCAGTTTTGCTGTTGGAATGCTTGGCCGTTATCAAAGTAATCTAGGATTGGATCAGTGGAAAGCTGCGAAGAAAGTTTTGAGATACTTGCAAGGAAAGAAAGTCACATGCTCACTTATAGAGGATTTGATCATCTTGAGGTGATTGTATATTCAGATTCCGACTTGCTAGATGTATTGAAGCCACAATTCAAGAAAATTGGATGTGAAACTTCATTTCAGAACTTGGAATTGTTGACAGTATTGCCAGGCCGCTAAAACTTTATTGTAATAATGTCGCAACTGTCTTCTTTGTGAAAAATGAGAAGTATTCAAAAGGTGCTAAACATATGGAATTGAAATACTTCACCGTCAAAGATGAGGTTCAGAAACAAACATTGTCAAGTGAACATATTAGCACAAACCTTAGGATTGCATGTTCTTTAACAAAAGGATTGCCACCTAAGACATTTATTGGTCATGTTGAAAGGATGAGCATTATTGAACATAATTATTGATGTTATGTAATGAATTTTATGATGTTTATGTATTTGACACTTTGAGCTCCATTATATGTTTTGTTTATGATATTGTTTATATCCTGTGATATGTACATGAATGAATGATGAATGCTAATAGGATTTGTCTTTGATAAGGATAATAATGTTAGACCATTATGTTAGGTGCAGTCTGATGTTGTGGTTAGTGGAAGGGACTATGTTGATTAATGATGTACAACCACCATAACTCTCATTAGTTTTTACTTAATGATGATATTATGTTATTACCATTGAATTGGGGATTTTAGTTTTATATTATACGCATTATGTGCTTCTATTAAATCATGAAAGAAATATCGTATGGGCCAAGTGAGAGAATGTAAGACTTATTTGACTCTATACAAATATTAATTAATTAATATGATTCAATAAAAATAATTAAACTAAATCCTATCGGTTGATTATGTAAGTAACCACCATTTAATGGGAGAAAATCACCCCGTTGATAGAAGGTGATATAAATACAATTCTTTTAGAAATTGATCATCTCTTAACCCTAATTAAAACTCATTTATATTATCGCTAAATGTGCTTGTAGATTAAAGGATAAAGAGGGAGAAATTAATTCTACTAAAATAGATTCAACAAAAGTATATATGTTCTACAATGACTAACAGTATATTTTTTATAACTATAAAATATAAATGTAAAAATTATGAAATTCTAAATATCAAAATAGTATATTTTATACATAATTGATTAGTTACGTGATAAACGATTTATTATATCATTTTTCTCGATCCAAATTCTTTTCAAGAACTATAAACCCTTTATACAGAAAATAAACCCGGAGCTATTTCCTTCACAACAGACGAACAAGCCATATGTAGTAGTATTTACAACAAACAACCAATTATCTATGCCTTTTGCTTTCTCCCAGATGTGTTATCGGCTCCAAAGCATCACTACCATCCCCTTCTGCTTAAACACCATTTACAAGCTTCGTTCTGTTCCTTCCCAATCTCGACTCAATTCCAGGTTTTTTATTCGCCATAACCCAACTCTGCATTTTTAGTATTTTTTTCCTCAAAACTCATACCCAAAATTTAAGCACATTCACTAATTTTTTCCTGCATTGATCATCTTTCTTTTTAGGCAGTGAGTTTATTTGGCATTGAAGAGTTTTTTTTTTTTGGGGGGGGGGGGGGTTCTCTAGGCTTTTGTTTTGCAGTGGTGGCCCTAGGAAACAGATGGAACTGGAAGAAAATGGATTTTCAGCTGTTTTTGAAACAGTAGTGAGTGATCGTAAGCTTCTGGAGAGAAAAATCACTGCGATTCGGAGTGCGGGTCCTGAAAAACTCCAGGTTTTCTGCTAAAATATCGGTTCTTGCTATTGATGTCTGCATTTTGTTAAATTTGTTTCCGTTTCAAGATGTAAGCTTTCATTTGTGAGTATTTACCAATAATTTAAGCTTTCGGGCTATGTTTTTGTTCATAATATTACAAAATTTAGGAATTTATTTGTTGTGAACCACATTGTATTTTCGCCAAGTTCCTTATAAGAATTGGACAGTCTGTTATCTAGAGTAGAGCTTGCTTTATACAGAAAATATTATACTTTCCTCTTTTTGGTTAGGTCATTGCTGATTTTGATGGAACATTAACAAGATATTGGATCGACGGCCTTCGGGGAGAAAGTAAGTTCTACTTGTCTTTGATATCTACTTGATGAATTTAATCTTTGAAATCTGTTGGTCACAGTTGATTTCAGTATTTGCTATTTACTGACATCGTGTGTAGCCAGTCATAATCTTCTGCAGCAGGGGAATCTGGAATATGATGCCAAGAGGAAGGAACTATATGAATATTATCGTCCTTTAGAATATTCTCCGACGATTCCTCTAGAGGAGAAAACAAAGCTCATGGAAGAATGGTATGTTGCTCAGACATTCACTATCCTCATCCTGGGATCTTACTATGAATGTCCATCTAAGAATTTAGCAAACTATGCAGTAAATCGCATCCACAGACTAAATGCTCATCAAGTGCTCAATTGTTTTGGAATCTAAGCTACGAATGAATTAATTGCTCAGCTAAAAGTTATGTTATTCTCATGATTTTTCTTTACTGAACAACCTTGGATGCTTTTTATATACTTTTGACTTGCCAATTCTGATAGTGTCCGGGACTGCTAATTTCATGTAATGCAGGTGGGGAAAAACCCATTCACTTCTTATTGAAGGAGGCCTTACCTGTGATGCAATAAAGCACTCCGTTGCTACTGCCACTATTGCATTTAGAGAGGGTGTTGTTGAACTATTTGAGCTTTTAGAGGTAAATCTCAAATTTTGTATTGTCTTTAAATGTGCACATTTGAGTTAGGTAACTATTTGATGGGTATTCAGTATATTAACGTCTCAGTTTAGTTTTGTGGAAGCTAGTTATTATAACTGGTTTGCTGTATCAGGCGGTGACTAAACCTTGTTCAACGACAAACTTTATGATTTGCAGGAAAAGGATGTTCCTGTTCTCATATTTTCAGCAGGGCTTGCAGATATAATAGAGGAGGTTAGCCTGGGAGATTGTATTGAATTTATGTGAATTATGCAGTGTTTAGTTATTAATAAACGATATGTGAAATATTAATGGACATATAGTTGAATTTTGCTCCTTTTGTTCCCCATGGATCAGGTCCTAAGACAGAAACTTCACAGATCTTTCAAAAATATTAGAATAGTCTCAAATCGGATGGTATTTGATGATGATGGCCGACTCATATCTTTTAAAGGTATTGTTCATCTCTCAGCCAACATATTTTTTCACCATGGAGTAATAGCAATATGTTTTAGTACATCTGGTAGTTCTTAATTTCCACTCATTTCATAAGATGTTCAGTTGTGAGATAGGTTCCTTTATGCTGTCCGTCTGTTCACCTGCCACATCAATTACGCAGTAGCCTGATCAACCCATTACAACTAAGTTCCTTTGAACGTCTCTTGAAGTAAACTGTAATAAATGTGCATCATTTTCCTTTTTGTCTGGTTGAAGACTTGACGTAGTCAACATCTGTATCACATGTATTGAAGCTTGTTGAATGGTTACCACTTTCTTGTATGATACCTAACTTATGACATGCTTTGTCCTCAGCTCATTGTTCCCCTTTTTATACTACTTTCTAGATTTTTGGGTTTAGTTTTTACCTGCTTGTTGAGTAAGATGAACATGATATTCGTTCCTGACTTGTATATTTATTGTCTTGGTTTCGTGCTGAAATCGTCTTCTGGAAATTCCTTTTTCAGGGAAGACAATTCATAGTCTAAATAAAAATGAGCATGCTCTTGATATGGCTGGTCCCCTTCATGACAGATTGGGTGATGTAGACGGGTCAATCAATGACAGTACGTCTGTGAAAAAGAGAACTAATGTCCTGCTTCTTGGTGACCACGTTGGAGACTTGGGGATGTCTGATGGTCTAAACTATGAGACGCGAATATCTGCGGGTTTTCTGTAAGCGTGATTTTCCCAATCGCTGTACCTACTAGAATGTCATTTCTTAAGTTTGCAAGTGTAGCACAATGATTGTTGGGGGGAGGGTGCTTCCAAATTTGATGTGAAGTTTATTTTAGTATCTTGATTTCTGTCAAGTACTTCTAGTGTTCTTGGGAAGATTGGCAGGTAACATGGGATGTGCGAATGACATGACATGGACACACTGATACATCATTTTGATAAACCAGAAAATGACTATTGTAATACCAGTTTCTGATGTAAATTACACAATCTGACATCTGGACTGCTATGATATAGCACAATTTCTTTTACTTGCTAAAACAATATTAGACATTGTTAAAGCAATTTTTATGGAAATTTGATGACCATAACTGATTCTGAAATTGGACTAGGAAAAATAGAGAAACAAGAAACATAAACGTACTTGCAAAAAGGAAGAACAAGTTACTTGTTAGATTATCTGTGTTAATGGGTGCAACCATTTGAATCAGAAAACTACTGAATTTAGAGAAAGTGTCTGTGTCCTACACGGGCACATGTTTTTGGGCATGCTGCGTCAAGTTTTTGGACACCTTTAGTCAGATTTAAAACGAGGCAGAGTAAATTTCAGAAATAAAACAAAGTGAAGGGTTAGAAGCCAAAAGAAAAGAGACAGAAAAGTTAAAATTAAGGGGAAAAAGTAAAAACAGAAGGCACTTTTTAGCCCCCCCCCCCCTCTTTGATAACTTCTGCTTCCACTTTATTTCTCTCCACTTCTACGTCTTTCACATTTGACTCTATATTCTTCTCTCTTGATCTCTCCCTATGTAACTCTTTTACTCAAGAAATATTGACCTCTTTCTTTCTTATTTCAGAAATTTGTTTGTAAATGTTAAGACATAATTATAAATATAAAGATATATGTTCAGCATGTCTGTGTCACCATGTGTCAGTGTGTCCGCGTCGTGTCCGTGTCCAGTGTCCATGTTTGTGCTTCTTAGGTTCTTAGCAAATCAAGCTCCTATTTTTTGATTCCTCATGTCGATCCTTGATGAATGTTTAATAGTTCTGTTTTGGTTCTTGTTTTTGTCTTCCGCATCAGTTTGCCATTGTTTGATGAAGATCTCTAAATATGTGTGGATTAAAAGAGGTTGCGACAGATAGAAACAACATTTTTTCACCATTGTAACTCATTTGAAATAGAGGATAAATCTGCTTTGTCAATCTTGTTTACAAACTCAGTTCCTTGAGCTGAGCAGTGCTCCTATTTTCAGCTAACTGCTCCACTTAGTTTCTGTTCTTTTGCTAACTTGGATATAGAGGGTCATGTTAGAGAGTTTGCTAACCCATATCTATGTACTGCTGTTGCAGGAACGACAACATCGACCAGTCTCTCAAGAGCTACCGGGAAGCCTTCGATATTGTTTATGTGGTGAGTTGAATGCTTTGATAGAAAGAGAGGATTTCTGTCATACCCTTATAATTTTATTAACGGTTACATCTGACTAGCAAGCAAAAGTTTAGATGTTATGTCAAGAGTTGTTAGCGAGATCTGCATTTATCAGCCAATCTTTCCAACGGATAGTTCATTCCAGAAACTGTTTACTGTGTGCTGTCTATACTAACTATATGGTTAATTTGCATTGATCTAATCTTTAGATAACAAGGAAAAGAGTATTGTTTCACCAAAGACAGTCGCTTACTAACTTATGTTTGGATCATGTGGGAGGAAATAAAAAGGAGATGGAAAGTAAAGAAAACAAGGAGTAAAATAAATGAAAATGATAAAGTAATAAATGCTCATATTAACATTATTTCCTCTCCATATTCTAATGAATCAAACAACGAAAACACAATTCCTTACAACTTTTTCCCTTTCCGTTGTAGTTTCAAAAATCAAAACAGAACCTTAATGAGAATCGTCCTTATTATTTGATTCCTTATAGAATGATGCATCAATGGAAGGAGTCGTCAAGCTCGTTTCTCAAATTTGTTCGGCAGGAGGTGATTAAGCATGGACAAGCTGTTCATTCATTCATCAGCTCTGTTCAAATGAAGGTTATTAGTCGTCGCACCCATCACCACCTGCTTTTCCTTTACAGAGGCTAAACTATGCCTACTGTTACTTTGCATCAATATTCTTTAGTTGATTAGTTAAAGAACATAATATTTTGTGATTAAATTAGTTCCAAGGAAATATCTAAATGTATCAGAGCTGATGCATTTAAAGTCCCATTGCGTGAGGAAATCTATAAATTTCTCTCATGCAAAGAAAATTAGCTTACTTTCTGAGTAATATCTGATTGGACTATGCAACTTAGCAGATGTCTCCGGCAATAAAGGTTGCATTTTTTAGTATATTTCTATTATGTGGGCTTCATAATGCTACGATAAAACAAAATGGATCTTTACAATTTATGTTTAAGTTTCAGATCCATTTGAGGCTGTAAAACACCTACCCTTTGTTCATTTGTTATTGCACATTTAGCTAAAATTGTATATTTGTGCTGTTATTTCTGTATCCTATAGATAATGATCAAAGTCTAAGAAATTGTTGTAAATACAACTCTTTCTTTTAGTAAAAAAAATTGATTCATCTAAAATTTGGAAGGCTCTTCTTTATTTTTTTGGGCTAAGTATACTCCCATGGTCTGGCAACATCCACCCAAAAGTGAATGAATTGAACGAAGAGTCGGATAAAGTGAAAATCTCGACAAGTGGGGATTACAGTCAAGCTCCCTTCTCGCACCTACGAAAATTACATTGACGGGATTGTGCCGCTTCTGGTCCAAAGCCTACCCTGTCATGTCAATCCCACGAGCTTGTAGAGCTAAATCATACTGAGAAGAAGAGTTTGTTTTTACATGAATTAGAAGACCAGGAAACACGTACAACCCATTACAATAACCAACGGTAATATGCTGTATTACCTGTTTGGTATCTTGAAATATTACATATGATTCTTGGTAAAAGACAAGAACTTGTGAAAAGCCTACAGTTTTCATTAAGAATGATAATCTGTTTGTTAAATTTTTGGAAATTATTTCTGGAATCAAATTTTTCACTAACTACACTTGAAGAGCAATATTCTGCTTCTTGTCTCACTTTGATGAACTCCTCCAGAAAAGGTCAAGAAAATTTATAGCAAAAAGAAGTGAACATATACAGAATCTAGCGGAAATTATATAAAAATAAATCGTGTAAGAGTCAACTTAGGAAACTAGTATTTCCATTTCCATTGCTGGTGCATCAGATTTTGTTTCTTTTACAAAGCTTTCTTCCACAGGCTCCAAAAACTTAGTATGATGGAATTCAATTTGCAGCCTATGATGAAGAGGTATTGATGCCAATAAGCCCTTCTTTATATCTGCCTGCAATTCCCTTATAGGTATTGCAGCTAGAAAGCTCTTTATATACTCCTTGCAGGTTTCCTTGCCTCTACAGACAACCTCCTCCTCACCAGAACTCATTCCGGGCTCGTCCAGGTTAGCTACCATACCAGCTTCCACCGAGGTTTCCTTGGAGTTATCCTCTTCCGCCTCATCGATGGAAGATTTCTTCTCATTCAATGCTTCACTTTTGTTTGGTATTCTGTGGATTATGGTATGCCGGTCGAATTTCAGAATGTAGGCTTGATTGCACCCTTCATGGAGCCTCTCGCCCAACGTGTCGATTATATAGTAAGCATCTTTCTCAATCTTCAATATGAAAAAGTGGTCATTCCAGCTTACAATGTATACCAAAGAGTCATTGTTATTATTATTGTTTAGGCAGTTTGATGCAAAATGACTGATCTCATTCCATATGCTGTCAAAGGACATGGAATCCTGAAGGAAATCGAAACTTCCTCCTTCCAGTCCTTGGGGGTGGAAAAATCCGATGAATGACTTCTGCGAAACTACAGATAGGGGTCGGATTTTAGCTTGGATAATGGTATCGAGATCAAAGTGTTTGTCAGGAAACCGCTCTAGGTAATCATTATTCTCACACAGATTTCTCCACTCTGTTGATCCTTCTCTGATCAAGGTATCAAATTCAGACTTCGTCGGCAGCTCGTTTTTGTTTGATTGAAACCAGTCAGCAATTACGGCAACTAGAGCCGTGCAGGCACTTTCACCTGCAGCTCGTTCGCTCCTTTGATCAATCGAAGCGAAAAAGACTTTGGTCTTGAGCTTGAAGTGTCCGTCTCGGCTTGTTACCTCCTTTTCGTCCCAACTTCCTATGGTGAAATTGTCTTCTCCAAATATGGACTCCGATCCTTCTAATTTATGCCACTGGAAAAAAAATCCCATTGTTCACATTGATAAAGGAAGAGACAACTATTAGATTGATAAAACATGGAGATGATTGTGATATTTTACCTCAATATATAACTTATCGCAAGAGCAGAGCTGGCGTCGGTCGAAGTCAATATCATCTCCACCATCTTCTCCATATTGTTTTTTCAGAAGAGGCTCCCCTTTGGTCTGAGTAGATCCGAAGCTCAATTTTCTCTTCGGCCACGAAAGAATTTTGCGCTTCATATTCGGCTGTATTGTTTTCTCCGAGACAGACATATCCGAATCCTTTATATCAGAAAACCCTTCACCTTTTCGATAATAGATCCAACTTTCTTCTTCACTACTGATAGAACCTTTAGCACGGTTTGCTTGATCTAATGTTTCATAATCAAAGGGTTTTCTGGAGATAGAATCTGCATTACTTTTCTCGGATTTTTCCACTCGGTCCCCGCCGTTGATTGAATCAATATTGAACCGATCATTATGATAGGTATCCTCATCGTTTTTCGAGAAGCTATGATCACTATGTTCTCCTACACTGCACATTTCCTTTGTTTTTCCAGCTGAAATACAGTGCCTAAAGATTCTAACTCTTTCTAGGCGTGATTTGAAAGCAGAATTCCTATCTTTCTCTGTTGAGAAATCTAGTGCAGAAGGTGGTGACAGCGTAACAGGGACTATTGATCTCTGCATTGCCCTTGAAAGCTTCTTACCACTCCTTACTTCCAATAGTTTGAGTGATAACTGCATTATTAATGAATTGGAATAGTAAGAAAAGGTAGAATTTCCATAAATTGTGCATAAAGTACGTAAATATGTACATATGCATGCATTTAAGTACATGCACATAAACTGATCTAACACACACTTCAGTTATTGTACTGTTAGAGTATTGAAAGGCTAACGTTTTTTACACGTGTCCTCCATGTCAATGAAATTATTAGATCATTAGATATTTTATCTTATCTGATTTTCCTCCAGCATTCGATATTTTATCCAAGTGACATGTGCATTGCGACTTACACAGGATGATGTCAATGTAAGTCACTTGCCATTTGTAAATTGCGATATGAATGTCATGAGGATAATTGAAGTAGTTAATGAATATTGCAGAGGATTTTAATTGCTAATGATTTGTAAGTTTACGATTAAATTTACAAACTTAAATTATAATGACTAAATTGACAATAATTGGTTATCCCATGTATTTACCAAAAAAATAATAATTAAAAAGGTACTTACCCAAAGTAAGGGATTAAACCCAATTTGGTCAGTAGAGAGCTTAAGAGGAATTTGAATATGAATTTCCCTTTCATCATCAGTTGCACTAACATACTCTGATAGATTCAAGGCTGAAGTTCCAACTATCCTTGATTTCTTCTTACTTACTTCGTTCTCTCCCTAATTCACAAACCCTTTTCAGATAACCAAATCATCCTTGACTAGAAAATAACAATGAAAATTTAGAAGAAGTGTAAAAGTGAATTTTGATGTGACAAAATTTAAATATGAATTTTATGAAAAAAAAAAATATGATCGAGCCGAGAGCTGAATGTTAAGGTTATATTTGGATGGTAAGCGATGGTCCGAGCTTGATCACCGTGACCTCCTTGTATATTTTTTATTTAGCTTTGGAATAATGTGACAAATAAACCAACCAACACAATAAAACGTCTTGCAGAAAGAAAAAGAAGAAAAAAAACTGAATAAAAAGCACGTGCAATGATCCTCATAAACATAACATAAGGAAAGAATTTGAAATCACGAAGAATCAAAGGAACCATAGTTTATCAAAACTTTAGGCAATCATTTTTATTTAAATAAAATGAATCCGAAGAAATTTAAGAGGGAGGGAAAATTTGTGGAATGTGGATGATTCGTTAGATAAGTAATTGACAAGAAAACTAGAAATTGAAGGAGGGAATCCCACAAAAGTATCATTCTCCAATAACAAAAGTACACCATCTCATTAATCATTTTTATTTTTACTAATTTTTCGTTTCAGAAAATTTTGAGTTCTAAATATTAACTGGAGAGATCATATTTAGTTTATTTGAACAGTTGCATCTTAATGATTGGGCAGAAAAAGGAAAAAAACAAATTTGTTGTTTTAAAAACAAAAATTTCATCAAAAAATCGAATACTCTAATAATAAAACTAAAATAGAAAAAACATTTTGATCAAAAGTCAAAACCAATATATGAAGGAAACAAAATGGAAAAACCAAAAAAAAGAGAGCAAAATTATGGTCAAAATTCTAATTCCAAAAATTAAAACCTTAAAATTTTCAATCACTCACTCTTTGGAAGACTGTGAATGCAATCTCCCATGGATTAAACACATCTTCCTTAGAATTCCAGAAGGTACAAAAATTACCAAACTCTTCATTCCACCACTTTCCCATCAAGCCAAACACCTTTTTGGGTAAAATTTCTCTTTATAGAACGTCCCCAAGAGCTCAAAGCCATACCCTTTTGACCTTTCCACTTTACCTCAACCACCAATCCTTCACCATCATCCTCCATTGCTAAGCTTTCCAAACCTTCTATTCTTTGAAGAAAAAGGAGAGCCTCAAGTTTCTTGGAGGAATATGGTGGCCATGAAGGCCATCTCATCAACTTCATCACCATTAGATTCGATTAGATGAAGAAGAATGCAACAAAGCTAATGGGTATTTGATTTTGGAGTTGAAGAGAGGCAAGGAAGGTTAAAGATTGAATTTTTGAGAGCTTTGGTGAAGTGGGTAATGGAGAATTGGGGGAAAGAGATTAGGAAATTTTAATAGATATAGGAATTTGGTGAAAGATTTTAAAAGTTGAAGGTAGAGGAGGTTTGGAAATGATGTAGGGAGTTGATAGTTACGTATTTGTTGCGAATATGCTATCTGTGAAAATGATACCAACTTAGAGAGAGATCCAATCTACCTAAGAAGCAATGTCTCTTGACACTTACTTTGACCACATGAGTTAGTTAATATAATGGTTATATCATTAGTTCTTGAATTTAACTCATACAAAACTTTAATTTTTATAACTGTAAAAGGAAAAAAATAAACTCTCTACATGTAGAATGAAATGACTAACATAATTTATATTAAAATTTAAAATATTATTTTATATTACCGATATTTTTAAAATAAAATACAAAACATCAAATTTTGGATAAGCAAATTTTGGAAACACTTCATATACTAATTGTTTTGCAACCATATTCCTATACAAGTTTTTTCTAACTAAGTCTTTGCAATTCATATTTTTACGGTTAAGTCTATGTGTCTATTACACAAAATATATTAGTTTTGAAATCTCTCAACCTAAAACATAAAAAAGACTTTAGTTCCTTTTTCAAAATATCTTTAATGCAAGCTCCTTTAGAAAAAGTTGAATTAGTTATTCAGCAGTGAGAGTTGAGAGTAAATTATATACTAATTAGAACCAAATCAATTTATCTAACCTATCACGTTAAAGTACATGAGAAACTCATCGGGAGATGGAAAACATCTTGAATAAAGTGTTTGAATTGCATTAGATATTCTCAACATGTTGGATTGTTTTTGAGATATGATTTCCCACAATCGTATAAATTGAATACTAGTATGTTCCACGGTCGATGTTATATTACTCAAGAATCTCACCCGTCATATATTGGACTTCATCCGAATTCACCAAGCATCAGGTTATGAGTCAGATTATCATTGACTCGTTTCACCATACATCGAGCCATAATTGTCGACTAGTTCACCATACATCGGGGCATGCATGAAATAATCGTCGACTGGCTTCACTGAAATTTACCACACATCAAGCCGTAAGTCGGAGAGCAAACTACTCACTTCACCGGATTAGGCAAGAGACTTATTTAGTAAACCTGGATATAGCCTCGATACTAGCGTTGGTGGTATGGGGTCACTCCAAAAGCTAGCTAATGAGATAAAACTTTTGCTCATACTTATATATTGATTATAAGTCACTTTTACAGCCATATGGGCATTCACGATTCAGATCAGTTTGGTTTTTGAAAAAAAAACTGAATCGAAGTTTCGGTTCGGTAATATTGCGAAACTGAACCAAACCGTTTATGAAAAATGAACCGATCCCATCTGAGAATTTCAGTTTAGATCGGTTTGATTTTCTGAATTCGGCCTTAATAATAAAAAAATATTTTTTTAGAAATTTTAAAAGAAAAGTACTAATAAGTAATAAAAGTTTTAGTATGAAATTGTATAATAAAAAAATAAAAAATTAAAATTTTAGTTTCATTTGATTTGAAAACTTTAAAAATTTCGATTCTCACCAACACTTCAAATTGAAAGCTTCTAAAAAAACTGACTGAATCGGCCAATTCGGCAAATCAAATTTCACCTCTGCCAGCAGCCATGTGAGATAAACTCAACAAAAACCACAAGAGGAAAAGGTGGCGTAGAGTCTGTAAAACTAGCTGATGTTATGCATATACGTGACGTAAAAATAACAAAGCCTGAGAAACTAATTTCTCTTTTTTTTTTTTTTTTTTTTTT